>CM023359.1:23116680-23224975 GCA_013282895.1 Eriosoma lanigerum
GGGCTACCGTTGGTGGGCAATCGTTACTGCGGAAGGAAGTTCGGGGCATGTAAGTGGGAGACGTTTTGCTTTTCGATAATATTTGTGCGAGTTGGTTCGTCAAATCTTGTTTCTTTCTTCCGATTATTCGACTAAACTGCATCTGCTGTTCATTTAACCGTTGTAGCTTCCATTCAATTACTTTCCGTCGATATTCTATATTTTCCGCCGCATCGTCTTCAGTTTGCTGTTCCGACCATTGATTGCAATTACAATAGTTCCGTTGATCAAGGTTTTGTGGCTGTCCGCTCCCTTGGGCGCCCAATCTGTCTGTATCCCTCTCACTCTCTCTCTCTCTTTCATTCTCTCTTTCTCTCTCGCTCTCTCTCTCCCTCTCCCTCTCTCTCTCCATCTCCATCTCCCTCTCCCTCTCTATTTCCCTCTGTCTCGCTCTCTCTTTCTCTCTGGCCCTCTTTGCACGACGTCTTGCGAGACCTTTCGGATGTGTTTTTCTAGGTAAATGTCTATCTCTGTCAGAATCTGGACAATCACGATTACGCCATTTTGTTATTTTAACGTTCGGAACTGCGTGATTACAATAATACTTCATTTCATGTCGGATCGGCGGCCACATGCATTTAAGAAGATACTTCCATCTCCACCAAACATCATTTTCCTCGTCTTCATTAACTTCCATATTTCGTTGTTTTCTGTTTAAACGTTTAAATAATCCAAATGTGTGTTGTAATACTTGTTGATTTTGGATAAATGTTTAAAACTGTTTGTTTTGTTTAAAGTGTAACTACTTTTTAAAGTATTTAAGTGTTTAGTATTAAATTTATATAACTACTACAGAGTTAGATATAAAATATTAAATGTGTTTTGTTTACTAGAAGATGTTATGATAAAACGATATAATCAAATATCCTTAGCAACCTCACTGGGTGGTAAAAAAACATTATTTCTGTACGATTAGCCAATACAATAATCTGGTTTCTATAATATTTAGTTTCGTATCATATTTTTTAACTTAATTACAATATTGTCTATGTAAATAATTGAATACTTGTATTTAATTTAATTACAATAAAATTAAGAAATTAAATTTGGTCATATAAATGAACTTTTATGAGCTTTAAAGTTTTTTTAGATTTTAAATTATAAAATATATTATGAAAAATACATTTTATACGAATTTTTGTTAAAAAAGAATGAAAAACAATGATGTTATTATTTTAGATAAACTTATATGTTATTAAACGAAATAAGACAAAATTTATTTTTCCATTATAAATTTCGATTAAGCAATTCTACGTATATTTGTGTAACTGTTGAGTAGCTCAGATTCGGGAGTTAATAATACATTTCTACGAAAATTTCACATTACACAAACAGATAAAGTTAATTTTGAGGACACGAAAATAGATTCATTTTACATAGAAAATAGGGACTTGAGATTATGTTGAACTGTGGGACCGGTTATAATAAATAGTACAATGGTCCCCAATTCTACAATTTTACAAATATAACAATAATAAGATAAAACTTAAATTATAATGATGGACAAATTAAATGTCAACCAAATAAAACAATAATAGAAAATTAAAACAATAATAGGTAATAAGAAAATAATTTTAATTGGGAACATTTTAATGAGGAAGAAATAGAGAAGAAGAGATTATAGCTAGTGTATTTCCATACTGATCATGAAGTTATATATGTATATTCTAGCAGCTTCATTTATGGCAATCGTATTATTTATACGAAGCTTATTTAAATAAAAACTGATAGTATTTAACTATCATTATGTAAAAATTAAGAACTTTTTTCTTTAATGTTATATTAATATAATTAGTACAGATATGCTTTAAAAAATTATTAGTAAGTATTTGAAAGCAATTTTGTCATTAAAATCTCAAACTAATTTATTATACGACTGGTATTATAGTTTTTAGTATTATTAAATAATTAATTAATTAATAGTATTATTTATATCGTATCTATATCATAGTTGAACAATTAACTATACATTATATTATATACATTTTTTTTGTGTTAACCAAGAGCCGGAAAGGAACCGCTTTCTCATTATTTCCTTCTGGCCTCCATCGTTAACTTAAAAAATCAAATATAAATAAGATACTGACTGTAACTTTTAATTATGATTTTATGATTACAGTTTGAACCTTAGAATCACGCATAAGATGAATTTATCTACAATTTAATGACATTTTTAAACAATTAATGTAAAGCATCCCAATGAGGACAATAAAAAAATTGTATATTTTGCAGTATCTTCTGGAAAATTACAATATAAAAGTCAGAAGCCTGATTCTTTCAATAAAGATAAAGGGTAAAGCAACCGTAGAGAGTGCCTACATCATGTTGAATGAAAAGTCCCACAAAATTTTCTGCAACCATCTCATCATGTTTGGATGAATGGTGCAGGTTTGATGTTGAGCAAGAGGACAAGTCTTGTCCATAGAGCTACTGTTTTTATCCAATTTTTCTTATAATTTCTTAAGATCATTTATAGCAAAGTGTATACTTTGGGAATTAAAAAAAATAAATAGATTATGATCTTTCTTCTCAGAGGGAGAGTCAAAGTCAGCACAGGTCAAAACGATTTTACCGTTGTAAGTTTGATTAAAGTTAATGTAACCGCAAGTAGGAATATGTAGGTGATTTGCTGTTTCGAACAATCTTCCAAGTTCTCTCAGAAATCACTGTTCTGATGTGTCTTTACAGAATTTGTTTCTGTCTTTGACAGAATTTGTTGGTGAATAAAGCATATTAAACGGTTGGGTTTTCATGACGAAAAATTAAGTTTCATACGGAGCGATGCATTTATATTAATAATAATAATCTATTTTCGACTAGTATTTAATTTCTTGTTAATGATGATTTATTTAATTTTCAGAATGATGTATATATACACCGGGTGATGCTGAGTGATGAACGGCGATCAACAGTTGGTGACCGTTTTGGCAGTCTGTGGGGTAGCGGCCTTAGCCGCTTTCATAAACGGATACGTCTTATTAGTCATCCTTCTCACCAAACGGGTAATATATTTTAACCATTTACTTAAATAATTTTATTTTTTTTTATCTGAAATAAAACAAAAAATTGTTTTTTTTTTTGTGTTCAAGATTGAGATAATAATTATTATATTAAGATTAAATTTCAAATAATAATAAAGGCATTTCCAAATCCATTTTTTTTTTTTATCAAAATGTATGTTTTCACAGAAAAAGTATCTATTTACGGTGGAAAAACCAGACAAATTCAATATTATTAATAACAAATGATTTATAGTAAATGGGAAAGTGAATTTTAACTTCTTTGTCCTAAAAAGTTTACAAAAGTGGAATTATGTTATTGCATTGACCCCTTCTGTTTATGAGTTTTTAAAAAAGTAAAACCTCACCAAAATATACATTTTTTAACTGAGTATAATATATATTTGATATGGAATTAACGTCAATCGTATTACGAGTACTTAGTATAATTTTAAGAAAACATTAAGAAAATATCGTTTAAAAAATTCTTAAAAAAAAAAATTCTTGAGATTAAAATAACGATAAGGCTACATATGCACTACGTGATTGCCTACATCTTAAGTAACCGTCCGGTTTACCTTAAGTAATAAAATATACAGAAGTTCTATAAGTACGAAAATAAACATACGGATTTTTGGGTCATCGGAAATCGCTCCAGTTGCTTGGAAAGCTGTAACTATTTGACAGCCACCCGTATGGTTACTATAAATACTATGCAGGATAGTTCGCGGTTATCCGTCATCAAGTACTCAATTAGTTTTACTTCAGACCTATACTCATATTTGTTGTCTCTGTCTATCCAACAGGAAATATAATATAATTAAAGTCACTTAAAACTTAAATTGTGGGATTTGAATGAAACTTACAGATAAAAACAAACATTACCAAATTTAAGAAAACTAATATTTTTGAGGTTCTCTGGTAGGTTATTTGTCAAATGTCATCTGATAATAAACTTTCTTTAAAATATACAAAATATTAAAACACTTGTAACATTTTTGTTGGATGAAATTCTATAAAAAAAAACCTCCGAGAGAACTTCGAAAATGTCCAATTATTAAAATTTAAACTTAAGTGTTTAATCTGTAAGTTCAACACAAATAGTACAATTTATGTTCCACATAACATAACTTTACTGTATTTTCTGTTGGATAGACTTAGATATGCTGGATTAGCTTCCTCTTATTGTGTACAAAAAAAAAATATCTATATATTTTTTAAGCACTTCAAAAAAAAATAAGATATTTTGATTCATCTCGCGTTTGTAAAAAGGGATTTACCCAGAACTTTTCTGTGGTTTTCTTTTTTATATAACGAGCGTAAACATAATAAACATCTATGACTTCTTCCACGTTAATTTTTGAATGGCTTTATCCTGGTTGCAATTAAATTTCATTACAAATATTATTGCGGTTGCGGTTACCAATGTATTTTCAACCATAAACTGCGGTAAACTAAATGCCAACCGTCTGATCGAATTGCGGATGACCACATAATACATAAGTTAAGGCTTAAGTTTTCAAATATAATATAATAATAAGTCAATCCTGATTTATACTGACGAGTTTGAAATAATAATATGTAAAATTATTTTCGAACAAAATTACGATTTTCTAGTAGAATGACGTATTCCTTCGTTTAACCCACATCAGCTATAACATATGGAATCTTATTAGTTTTTTTGGGGCAGTATATTATATTAAATTATAATATATTATACCAAAAACGTCTTGATCAAAAATATCCGCCAAAAATCGGTGAAATATATTATATTTGATAGGTATTCGTTTAAATATTTAAATTTACTAACCACATAACCCAGGGGTATCTTTTATTTTTATTTTTGTGATCCGGCTTTTTTCTTTTCATCTGCAACTCTAACTCTACCTCTGGATCGTTTTAACAGTGTCTCTTGGAATAATTTAAATTTTCAATACGAAACAAATCCGATTGCTAGAGAATAAAATGAATAATAATCATTTTCGTTTATTGTTTAATCAATAAATTTTAGTAACTATAAACATTAAGACCACACTTTAAGAAATTTTTTAAAAACTTGTTGTAAATCCTTATAAATCCTTTATAAATAAAATCCAAGTTACATGGTTGGCATTTGCTAATCATTTCGAAGGTTTTTTTAAATTTTATATGAGACAATTTAATAATTATTGTCTTCAGGTATGTACTGTTTTTTTTATTACGTATGTCAAACGTATTGATCTACAATCTACGTCTAAGAATCTAAGATTTGATGCAAAAACTATAGAATGTTTGTCTAAATAAATTGACAATGTAATGTAAGCTATTCGACAGTATGAAATGGATACAATTTAAAATATCTTTAAGTAGATATATAATATTAAAATGGCATGTAATCAATAAATATATATATATATATACAAAAAAAAAAACGATGAGCATAATCGTAATAAAATAATAATAATAATAAATATAAAATTGAATAATTTTCTGCCGAAATGTATTTTAAAATTCGACCAAAGACTATTCCGTCAAATGACGTAACGAAATCACGTCAAAGGTTTAAGTTCAACCGTAATAATAATTGAATTTCGAAATTCGAATAAAACGCAGGAAATTAGTTTCCTTTTATCGTATCGTTACATATCTCGGTAGTTTTTACCATCTACGCGAACTAAGAAATAATAATATTTTATTAAAAACTTTCAATTTCCAATCTTAATTGTTATGATTTTTGGTTTAAATTTGATTCAATAACTCAAAAAACGTGTTTGATTTAGATCAATAGAATAACGAGTTATATGGGTAAATATTAAAAATTTAAAGACTGATATGTTTGTAATTCAACAAAGTTATTGACACGGTAAGTATTTTTTTGAAGAATAATATATTAGGTATATAGATTTTATGTCGTAGTCGTCCATTTTAATCGGAATTATTTCAAACAGTAATAAATAATATAACGATAATAAGAAAAAAAAATATTACTCACGATACATTGTTTTCGTGTTATACCTATTGTTATTGGAACATTTTTTATTTTTATGGACATTTAATACATTTTTATTATTATTATTATTATTATTATTATTATTAGGTAATTAATATAAATATTTAACAACAATTATTTAAATTATAATAATGGATTTTATATGCTTACGATTTTAATATTGGTATCGAAACAATAATTCCACTTTAACAGTATGCTTTGATACAAAATATATAAGAACTTAAAAAACGAGCAGCTTGTGTAATCGTATCAAAATTGCACACTTCAAGCGAACTGTAGTCCAGATTATATGTAAACATAATACTTTTGTGTAATTTGAAAGAAAACAAAGTTAAATACTGTACCTACGAATAGGAGAGAAAATCCCTCATCCACCGTATATGCTATGCTTTGTGAAATTTTATCCGTGTCACCAAGTTTCTAGTTCGTAATTTTATAAACCCACGCCAATATAATCGATACAATCGTTTATACTCATTACGATAGAATCAATCTATTTCGAGTTGATATAATATAAAGTTGTTTTTTTTTTTTTATTACACGTTTTCAAACATTATATGACATATACCATATTATACGACTGTACGAGATGTAGGTTTAGATTATTTAGATGAAATGATCTTGAAAATCGTTGAATTTAATATGTATTAGACTTTATTTAAATGAAATCGAGGTATGTTATCTTCCTTATTTTGTCTAACTTCAAATTATATTATGATATATGGGTATACATTCACATAATTATGGTTATTATTTAATATTTTGTTATGTATTGATATGAATAATGAATTACTTTTTAAAGGCATTAATTATTAACTAATTATAATATACCAGTGGCGAATATGATCTATTGAAAGATGTCAAATTATTGTGATAATATTATATTGTGATTAATATTCTGAAATAAAAGAAAAAAATATAGATTTTTATCGAGTGAATGAAGTGACTAAATTATAGGGTCTTTCATTAAAACTGACAAATCACTGTAATTTTTTGACAATATTTTTTATTGTAAATATCATTATATTATATTATATAAATATGTCATTATAGCTATTTTGTAAATTTGAAGTTTAAAATATAATCTGTCTTAGAAATTGTATAATACTTTGATTATTTTCTACAAATTTTAAAAATGATGATAATATATTTATATTTTTTTGTTATTTAATTAGCCTATCTCGACAATAACAGCCAATAATAATCCCTACATTGAAAACTATATTAGTTATAAGATATTTAAAATCAAATATACCAATATTTCAGTAAATTTTACAGTTTTTCAACCAGTTTTTTGGTAGTTTTGTCGTAGCACAAGGAAAAACTATTAAGAAATTCGAAAAATGAGCTAAGTAATAAAGTACCAATATAGATGTAATTATTTTTACCGAGAGTATACCCAATTCGTAGTAATCTAACCATTATGTTCACCCGAAAAAAGTGTCTTCAGACATAGAAAAAAACAATTATTTGATTTGTTTATATATTTTTAAGACCTATACATTTCTCGCTTCGCTCAGAATCTAAAATTACTCAAATAACATTATCAATTACCTACCAATTAGAATAAAATAATAAACTATGTTAATGGTTACACTTAACTTAATAATATAATATTAAGTTTTAAGTTTATTTATAGATATTCGTACGCGAAAAAAATTAATGTTTTGACAACATTTTCTAGACGAGTTCGCCAATAAACGTGTTGCTCATACATCTAAGTGCTGTGGATTTGGTTGTCTGCATTGCCGTTCTGGTATCCATTTTACCAGAAACGTTCAGTCAGCACGAACAAGTTGCACCATGGCTGTGCCCAGTCCACGGATTTCTGTTCACATTCCTACACCCGATGGCCATTTGGACGGTTTGCGGCCTGAACTGCGACAGGTCGGTTATATTTAATATAAAATTTACGGCTATAAAATGTCATATATGAAATAAACTATTGTCATTTTTTGGACATTTAATTTTTTTTTTTTTCACCATAATAGTTATATTTTGTCTAACGAAATATTCAATTTTTATCGACCTATTTCTCAGAAAAAAATTAATTTTATAAAATAATTTATTCTGTTTATAATACAACGATAATGAATTCATTGTTTCAGATTAATGTTAATACTCTTTGATTAATAAAACAAAATCGTTTTAATTTGTACAGTTTCTGGTTATTTGATACGCTTTTAAATATTGTAATATTGTCCATTTTATCTATGATTACCGAAATTAATACATCGGTAAAACTAGGTAGGTATATGTTTTAAAATAAGGTTAGATTAGATTAGAAAAAAATCCCTGGAGATCCCATTAATTTTTATTATTATTGTTTTAATTCTACTTAATCGTCGTAACAAATAGAAACGTAAGGTAAAAGTACTAATACACAAAACTAACTTAATCTTTATATAAAATTACACAAACTTTTAATAATACGTATTATTATATTATTAATGTTTGGGATATTCATTTTTCACAATACATTTCAAAAACTTTGATTATGTTGGTTGTTTTTTTTAAAATCATTATAATGGATAAAAATTCTAGTTATTACATGAAAATGGATATCCTTGTTTTACGTGTTGTGAATTTTTTTTCTTATTTACACTTCTTTGAATAATATTTCTCGGAAATGATATCAAAAATAATATTACCTCATAATTTTCATTAATTGAGTTTCATATTTAAATTAGATACGGTCATATTATCATTCATTATAAAATAATTAAATACTTATATTTATATTTTTAAATCATAATTTGTTATTATTTTCAATAACGCTTTAATTTATAATAAATAATAATCAACATTAATTATTAAACTAAACTAAACTAAAAATTCTCCATATTATAATCTACTCGATCAATAGTGTTCGTCTGAATCATTTATCTGTAGATGAAATTAATTTCAATTATCTTTTTATCTTATATAAATACATAATACTATAATCTGAAGTAGGTATGTTATCTAAATAATTTGTATCTATCATAATATTTAAAGACTTTATTCTTTTTAACTAAGTAACAGTTATTTTATTTTGAACATAATATATATATTTTATATTATACAATTATATTACTATTTATTTTTTGAATCTTTTTATAGTCCATTCCAGATAAAATGTTAAACATACGATATAAATAATAATACTTATGTTTTTTTTTTTTTTATCTAGATAAATATCATTTTAGGAAATTTAAGAAAATTTAGTCCATATATACATATATATATATCAATCTATGGTTCTTCATCATCTGCTTTCTCTCTTCACTATTTTTGTTAAAATTCTTCGTCATACTAAACTCCGTAGCGAATATAAATTCGTCGATGATAATAAATTATACCATCACATTAATTCCTTTTCCGACTGCTTCTTTCTCCAGCAAAATCTTATTGATCTTGTTAATTGGAGCGAATACCTCAGCCTCTCTCTTAACATTCCTAAATGTATTGTATTCTTCTCCCGTTTACAATAACTGGTCAGTTATCCTTATCTTATACATGATGTTCCCGTCAATTTTTCCGATAATTCCAACTGTGACCTTGGTTTTATCTTTACTCCTTCCATCTCACCAGTAAAATCCATTGAAGCAATTTGTTGTAAGGCCATTAAACTCCTTAGTTTCATTTTGCGGTGCTTCTTCTTTTAATTCCTTTTAATCCTTTTAATTTAACCTTTTAACCTCGCTTAAAGCACTCTACTGTTCATTGGTACGTCCCATACTTAAATATGGATATATTGTTTGGGACTAATCCACAGCTGACGCTAGTGCCATGGTTGAGTGTGTTAGAAGGAAGTTCTTGCGAGCTACATGATTACTCGAAGGGCTATAAAATATATGTCCTCCGGTCTCTTAATATTTTCTCTTTGGTTAACCGTCACATATTCTTTCTATTCAAACTTCCTTCCGGTTCCATTGATTCGTCTGCGCTATTATCCCTCATAAATTGCAAAGTCCTTGCCCGTGCTTCTCATTATACATCCTCTTCTATACTCCTCGCTTATATTCAAATTACTTCATCAATTCTTTCTTAGTCTGTCTCCAGCGTACAGCAAACAATAACATCTACTTTTATTTTTAAAATTATGCATTATATATACATGTATATTAATGTTCTGTTTATATTTTTAAGAATTTGTATTTTGGGCTATGCTTATAACAATAATGAATTAAAATAAAATATATTATATTATCTCTGTGTTTCTGAGTATATAACTCGTAAATACACCACCGAGATATTAAGTAAGAACAATATGATGATTATGACTAAAACGATTATATTGTAGACTCATAATATGGTAAAATCATCAAACTAATTGGCATACCATTATACGAAATATTGTATTTCTATTTAGATATTATGCAATCGCAGCACCATTGCATTATGGAACTCTGGTAAACAGCCGCAAAATCATGTTAGGCCTCTGCGGTACATGGATAGTGTGCCTATTGATCTCGATGCCACCGGTTTTCCGGTTAGTTTCCTACGCATATCAGCCGGCCTTGTCCGTTTGCACGATAGATTTCAGCAAAGGTCGAGCCACCATTTTTTACAGCATTTTCTACACAACCATCACTCTAGTACTTCCTGGTGTCATAATACTTGGGTGCAATATAAAGGTAAGTTCTAAATCGTCATCCTTAAATAATAAGTTATGAACAAAATATTGCCGTCTTAATATGGAAAATCGCCATACCCATAAAGTTGAACCCCAACTTTACCAAATCAATTTCGAAATATTATTTAAAACTTGCTACTGATTTATTAGACATTACTAGTACATAATATTATAGTTTGCTATTCGAAATTTTCTCTTGTTTCATAAACAATTTCGTCACTATTTTAAGAATTTTAAAGTAACTTTTCCTCCGGAATGAGCTTTCAAAATTTTCAAGTTGGTTCAACCAAATTTTACTAAAAAGTCAAAATTTACGTTTGAATTTGATCAAATTTGAAAGTCAAATCCTGTAAATTTTAATGCAAATTCCGATCTCCGGAAGTATGAGAAACTCGCATATTTCGGTAATAGACTCCAAAATTCTTGCAAATCATTAGCAAGATTTTATTATAAGCGTTCAAACATGATTTTTTAAGTAGATCAAAGTGTATAGGAAATGGTGAAAAGTTAGACATTAGTCCTATACCCCAAAATGTTACGCCAGAGACGGTCTAAAATAATGATTCGGCACGACGTCGGTTTCAGGTATTTACGATCGCACGTTACCACAGACACCGCATAGCGTCGGCGATCTTCGAAGTGACGCTCTCGGCCCAGGTGACCATCACTCACCAGAGGAATCCGTTTTTCCTGCCCACCGCGATGGCAAACAAGTTGCGCCGGAACAACGCGTTCTCCGCCGTGTTCCAGATAATCGGTTCCGTGGCCGTGTTCTACCTGCCCTACTATAGCGTGTCACTGTACGAGTCGATGTGCGCGACCGTGGGCGTGACGCCGAGGACCAGCCCTACCGTCAAATCGCTATCGTTTGCACTGATCACTGGGTCGGCGCTGTGCAACGGATTGTTGTACGGCATCAACAACAAACTGTTGAAGAAGACCTATCAGAATTACCGCAGGAAAATGATGACCAAGTGCGAGGTTAACCAAGAGATCCAAGCGCGGACGCCGTCGGCGTGCGGATCGCGGCGTCCGTCGCTGACGCCGGTGGCCGCGGTCAACGTGCACAAGACGCCGGCGTCGTCGGTGGTCACGCTGCTCCGGCGGTCGTCCAACACGAGCCTGATCGAGCCGGGCGAACTGCGGCGACAGGTGATCGCGAACTCGGCCAACGGGCTCAACTTCGGCAACTATTACGCGGACGGTAGTTTCAACAACAACAAGGGCGGTGGCGGCGGCGGCGGCGGCGGCAGCAACAACAACGTTTCCATCAGACGGTGCCACTCGTCCGGCGCGGGCGCGGACGTGTCTACGACGATGACCACCGCGGCGGACAGGCTGCTCGCCAGCACCAACCAGAACGCGTTCGTCCGGAGGATACTGCGAGACTCGGCGAAACGGTCGCCCAGGATTCTCATCACCAGGGCCATGTCCGAGGAGAACGAATCGTACGCGTCCGAGCCGGAGACGCCCGTCCGGAAGGATTTGGTGCACAAGCTCTCGTCGTCCACCGTCACGTTGTTCATCGACGACATGCGCAGGACATCGGGCGGCGGCGGCGGCGGCGGCGGTTGCCGAAGCTCGTCGGCATGCAACAGCTGCGCGGACGACGATGACGAGACCGCGTCGCCGGCCTACAGCAGCCTGTCGTCCAGCAACGGCGCGAGTTACGACCATTATCTGGACGTCGACGAGGACGAGGACGACGGTTCCGCGACGCAGGAGTGTACGCGCTTGACGCGGATCTCGACAGGATGAACGCCGTTCCGGCAGAAAAATATCCGATAACGGTACTCTCTCATCAAAATATTATGTTTACAATAAATATACTTATGGTATATTCATAATATAAAAATTGTATATAGATTAGTCGTCGGTTGTTAACAACAATATTATTATCGCGCCCATATTTTCCATACGAAAACCATAATCATCATCCACCGCAAACATATAGTCTATATATAACATTATACTATTCGTATACAATTTTATGATTTTATATATTTATTAATTTAATTATAATTGCGGTTAATATTGTTACACTATTTTTCACGGGGATCGACGACGAGATTTTATTATACATAACAATTTATAACATCAAAATATCATATGCGTTCGAGGGATCAATGGTGATTTTTAACCGTATATTTCGGTTTTTCATTTACGCGCTCGTTTCACATATTATTATTATTTTTATTGTTTTTATTATTATATAATATGTCACAGATTTGAGCTTAACGTTGCCAACGAATTTAAAATTAATTTTTATTTCTAATCAATGTATTATTTTTAATTCGAATTAAAATATTTTTAACGCGTTTATTGACCATTTAATGGTTCAAACGTTTTTTTAATTTTTTTTTATAAATTTTTTTTTCCAATCGTATTATAACATATGTATATATTTTATTGGTAGATTTAACAGTTTTGAATACCAATAAATAAACCAATATATTATTATAGTAATTATACACAATATAAATATATGGTGATCACAGAGAAAAGTCACGCTAAATTTTATCCCTTAATTATGAATATTTATCAACATTTTTTTTTTTTTTTTTAATATTTAATCAGTTTATCTGAATTATTTAATATCTATGGATATTTTAAATTATTTAAATTACATCTTACGGTGATATTAAGATTTTATTAAATCAGAATAATTCTTTTTCCTACAAACTTTTTATTTTTGTAATAAAGTGTATATTGCAAATATAAATTTTGTATATTTTGAAAGTTAGATTAAAACAAAAGAGAAAACATGATAATTTAAAATATTATGAAACTTAAAAACAAAGAATAAATTATAATGACAAATAAAATTTTTTTATTTTAATTAAGAAGTTTATGTCAAAATAAAAAAATTAAAACGATTTTTGACAGAAGGAAAGCGGAAATTAAGGATAAGTAAAACATTAAACGAAGGATTCCTAAAATTCGAAAGACGATAAATAAATAAATATATGAAAAAGAGAAAGACAGCCAACAATGGAATGTATCAAAGGTCGAAATTGGCAAAGAAATAATGCAAAGTACAGGAAGAAGATGAATTTTGAGTGAAAATTTAGCTAATTATTCTGAATATCACAATAGTTATAAAAGTAATGAATTTAAAATATAAATAGTAATTTTTAGTTCTAAACTATGAATTTCAGTTAAATGATATATAGTTCTGGTTAGTATTTAATTTCTATTATATTTTTATACTTTCAAAAGTTCACAAAAATTAACTATAATATTCAGCACAGATTAATTCAACCTCATTATAATAAGACAGTAATTCTAGACGATTATCAAACAAGTACATATTATAGTATTTTTATGTGTAAACCCATTATTTTCGTCATACGAAAAAGGTAGAACAAAAAAGGTACCACTGCTTTTAAGTAATTCTAAATATGAAGTAAAATCGATTAAAAAAAAAACAAAATAATATACATAATTAAGAGTATAAAAGTGCGGCAAGCATGCTTGACTATCATTTATAGTACAAAAATAATGGAGATAAGTATTATTGATAACGTTTTATAATATGCATTTCCATACATTCTGTACAAATATACGCGTATTTACCTATAAAAAACATAATATTATATTTTAAATATTCAAAAACGATAATCAATATATTTATTATGATGTAAGACGATTGATGTTTAATCATAAATTATAACATACAGAGTGATTATCTAATTTTAATATTAAATGTGAAATAGAGAGGAATGTAAAAATAGTTGTCTAATAGTATTTGGAAATTTAATATCAACCATTTTCGAGCGGAAAAGTACCTATTCTGATCACCCTGTATATAAATAACTGTAAACATTATCGGCTTGGATTCGAAATAATATTACCATATCGTAAATTATAGTGAAGTTATATAATACCAAGTTACGTTAGTGTGAAATCTATAATATATCCTCGATATTTTATATCCACAATTTATACCAATTGTAGATATCAATTTTTCTATTTAAAAAAATATTCTACCTACAAATGTTCTTTGAACATTTTTTATAGTTTTAATTTTTTATTATATTTCGAATGGGTACCTATTTACAAGAAGTATTTTTTCCCCTAGAAACATACTACATTTCAAATCGAATAAAAATGTTTATAAGTATTGTTAATTTAACGTCTGAAAGAAAAACGACCGCTCAAAAGTTTTAAAACAATTTGCGAAATATTTATATGAAGTATTCCTAATACATCATATTCGGAATATTATATTTCCTAAGTATTCGTAAGTATTTATTCCGAATACTTCCACAAAATATTTTACTCGATTCTGATAACAGTTATAATGGGTTAGGTAACCTAACCTAACCCACACTTGAAGGTAAAAAGTAAAAAGTGTTTCTTTTCAAATATATAATTATTATTATAAATCTTATTCTTATATCTTTTTATATGCTTTAATTTTAGAGGGTATATTATAATAGAATATTAAACCAAGTTAAATTATAGATTTGCATTTAAAGTCTTTAAGAGTTTTATTTATTCTGATCCCCATCTCTTTTTTTATTTTTTTATTTTGCGTTTCACTTGTGAGTTTGTAACCGTTTCGTATATTTTGTCTGTAACCAAACAATTTTAGTTGCCACAACAATATATAAGGTATATATTATTTCATTCGGATTTAAACAGCAAACTTTTCGTAAATTGGGCTAGTCGATATAATCAATACCCTACCTGCTACGGTTAATAATAAAATAGTTCGAAAACTACTTTTATATGACTAATTTTTAGCATTTTCCAGATGCTCGTTTGAAGCCAAAATAATACATTTATTTGTACATTGTACCTACAACATATATTAATAAGGAAATTATAGACATTTTAAGGATGTCAAACACATATTTTAATTATTGTAGATATAATTAATTAGACAAAAAAATAGATTTCCTAAAACACTCCTAAATATCGACATAGAAAGATTCGATAGAAATTTAATTTTTAATTAAAATAATGCTTGAATTGTTTAGTTTTCGACGTGTAAATTACAAGTTCTTTTTTTTTAATGTAAATCTACAGAGTATAATTATTTCGATTAAAATTATCCATATAAATATAATTATTCATAGGTTTCCTATAGAAATAAAAATTATTAATACAGTAAAGATTTTTATTTTTAAACGATAATTCGAATAGTTCAGTACAATATTATAATTCTAACTGAATTACAATTTTTGTTTATAATTATTTAAATTTGTAGACTCGCAGTCTATTTTTGACTGGTTGTCTTATACAATCATACAGAGTGATATTGTTATTTCCGTTATTTTTGAAACGTGAATTGACGATCGCACTGTATAAACACAGGGTAGGGTGCCCTTCGAGGATTTACAAATATTTAATTGTCTAATGTATTTGTTTTTTTTTTCATTATTTAAAGAAGAAACTAAAAAAGTAAGTAGTATTTCAATTTATAAGTTATAAAAAAGGTTAAAAGGCAATACTAATATAGTGGTTATTAAATATATTATTATATTCATATAGATATTTTTAAATAATATATTATATACTTTGAGATAACCCAATGGTGGATCCAGTAAGAGGGAGTTATCGCGCTGATCAATGATATGACCTGAGATGACCAATTCATAGATTTAAACCTTTTTTATAAGTTTCACATTTTTATATTATCTATTATATTGCATACCTATGTTCATTATTTTTAATCAAATATTCCTATTAATTTGTCAATAAACTAAAACAAGTTCTAAAATCACAATCTTAGTAAAATTAAAAACGTAATGTTAAGAAAATCATACTCTTTACAATTACCCATTATGAAATCTTAAATTATTTTTTTAAGTAATTTGAAATATAACTTATATCATCATTAGCCGCCCCAAATATTAACTAAAAACACAATTGAAAAAAAATTATTTGACTAGGAGATATTATTCAAGTTGAGTAAATCCTCGTGGAGAACTTTGTAAAACAATAAAAGAAACGTAAATTATAATATCTATTGGAAATACTAAACTATCCTCTATCGATTATTTGTTGATTTTAAACGTAATAATTCTAAATAAATATATATATATATATATATCTTAAAATAATTGTTAAAGAAAAAAACGTCATAAACATTTTGTTTTTCAAATCAGACGTTCAGAATGTTAAAATTCAATCGATATATATAACTAATTATATCAGTAATAATAATGATACCTATATTATTATCTCGTCGTTTACACTATTTTAATTTTGTACGACTTATGTAAATATTAATTAGATAACTTTTCGTATAAAATTAATAATAATTAGTATTTACATATTATTATTATAAAATAATACCTATGAATTATAATATTAGGTATTCTGTAAGAACAAATAACGCTAATAATACAATTTTAAAAAATCTAGTCGTTTAGTCATAACATATACTAAATTTAAGAATTAAAGATGTACTTAGTACAGAAACAGAATGTATAATTTCTCATTCATGAAAAAAAAAATTATCGATATTTAAGAGAAAGAAATTGAAGTTTAGAATTTTTTTTAAGTATAAATATTATTTTTGTTAGATTTATAATTAAAATTGAAAATAATATTATCAATTTATTAATTTATTTTTATTAAAGTTATCGTACTTATATAAAATTACATGTTAATAATTATATAGTACCTAGTAAAATAATTGAATGTTGTTACATTTTTAACAAAAATAAAAGGAGAAAAATACATAAATAACATTGTTAAGTTACTTTAGGATAAACACCTAACATGATAATAATATAATATTATTATAAAAATTATAATGATAATTATACTATACTTAACTCCAAGTTTTCAATAGTTTCCTAACTAAATAAACTATAACATATTATAAAGAAAAACCTAACTCAATAATATTTTTATCGACTTATAAATAATATGCTTTAAGCTAAGCGGTGTTATTAATTGCAAAACTGACAATGAAAAATAATTGCATTATGTTAATTTCATTCGCGAGAGAGAGTAAATAGTTTAATTTTTTTTTCTATAGAAATTTGCATCATTTTCAATATACAACGTTGAGTATAAGCAAGTTAAAATATTAATATTACATTAATTTTAACATCTTAACAAAGTATTGGATTTCAAATTAATAATAACTTAATTTTTTCCATATTAATTTCGTTTAGTTACAATTTATCTTTTTTTTTCTTTTTGTTATTTTTTATTATTGTTTTTATATTATTTTTAGACATTGTATTTTGATCAAAATAAGTATATTATACAACTTTGAGTATTTTATAAAAATACATAAAATCGTACGAGTATATATTTAAATTATTCGACTTTTACAAACATTACACGGGTTTCGCTGTTAAAAAATAAAAATGGAGTGAAATAGGAATACGAAATCATTGTTTATTAAAAAAATCTTGCCGTCTTCTTTTAAATTTGAATATTTCATCATTTTTTGAGAAATCTGCGTTTTAGCTAGATTAACAAATAGGTACATTTTTTAAGTGTCCCCCTATATATATATATATATATAATTTCTTCTAACAATTGTTTTAGGATTATTATAATTTTTTTTAAAAAAAAATTACTATAGAAATCATGATTTGTGCGATAGAATTATAATATTGTAAAAACGCTTAATATTGTATTATTGTTCTCCGCAGCGTATATATTAATTGTTTAATTTTTGTTTTCCTCTCAGAAAACAATACAAAAAAAATTAATATTAGATTACCTACCGATTTTAATGTAGGTAGGTACTATATAATTAATATATGCGATATAATTGTACTAAATAATATTAATTAAATAATTAACCTATTTTAAAATGTGTAATTAGATATAAGTAAATTGATTTTTAGTGTATAACTATTAAATAAAAAAAAAAAAATCATAATTATATTTAACAGGGTGATCATATAATGTTATGTCATACGTTATACCTAGCAATATTACCGTTTCAATATTATAATATTGGAAATAGAAAAAAAGGTAAAGTTACGTGAAAAATTACAAACTATTTGATTAATTAAATTAAACAATAATATCAAGATACCTACATTATATGGTAATTACGTAACATTTCAGTAAAATTGATTATGTACTACTGTAACCTAAACTCATGATCACCCTGTAAAACTGAGATATGATTTTTGAAAAGAGAATTAAGTAGGTATAATTTATCTTTTGGCTCTGTATTATTATCTTATTTTAAAAAATTATTATAGTTAATGTTTATTTTTTTTTTATTATTATTATTATTATTATTATTATTATTATTATTGTTATTACCTATATGCCTATATATTATATGATATTGTCATGTTTTATAGATTATATAAATACCGAAATGCTTAAAATATTATAAATACATATATTATTTATTAATATGAGTGTAAAATAAACATGAAAAGTTACCATTGTAAAAAAATTATAATAATATATTATTATATTGTATTAGTGATACAAATATATAATTCACCATTATACCTTTTTCTTCCTATAATATATAATATTATAATATGATACGATTCGTGTATCATATTACGCTGTAACGATGATTCGCTTCAGTAAAAATTGCTTTTAATTTTAAACTTTTACTAGACAAGGTTAGGCATTAACAAATTCAAAATTAATTATTTTAATCAAATAATTAAATAATGAATAAAAATTGTTTATTAAAAAGTATTAATTTAGATTTAATTTTTTTTATACAAGTAAAGTTAAATAATATTGGTACTTTTATAGAAGAAAAAATATTTTAATTTTTAATTTAACTAGCAACAATAACAGTATTTAATATTTTAAGTAATGATATTAAATTTGTCAATAAGGTAGATACTTAATAATCTAATAATAAACGAAAGTATAAATAATTTTTAAAATAAATTTTATAGTATTTATATTTATTTTAAAAAAATAATAATATATTTTTCTATTTTTAACTTTTTAACTACACATTAAATAACTTTTGTTGTAAATAATTATCAATTTTAAAACGATTTTTACTGTTTAATCTATATTTTTAATTTTATATGCGGTCGAATCTAATCTAAAACGTAATTAATTGTTCAATCAAATTACGCTATGCAGAATAAAAAACAGGAAATTTAGTTAAAAACCAACAAATTTTATTAAAAAATACACTTAGTGGTGTGGGCGGGGAAATCAATTGTGTAAATATTGACATGAATAGTGAACGCATTAGCCCATTCCCGTTGTTTATTTTATTTTTTAAAAGAAAATGGCGTATTTAGATTTTTATTGTAAAATTAATTTAAACAGATAATTAGATAGATTAGAAAGGTTTTGTAAAATAATTGTTTATGAGAAACATACTAAAAAAGTGGAAAAGGTCTATTGTGGACGTTCCTCCTTCGTCTCTTCGGTCCTCGGAGAAATTAGTGGTTTATTATAATTATTAAGATTTGAATGCAATGATATTGCATTAAAAAATACGATTCAGAGCAAATCTCAATATATTATACTGATAATCAATTCCAAAATTTACCACGAATGTAAATTACATATGTAAATATGCAAATTAATTTTCAAATCCCTATGAACAATATTCAAGAAGTTATCATTTCTTGATAAAAATTGTCAGTCACGATTTTCAATATATTTTGTAAATAGATTAAATAGTATAAAGTAGGCTTCTATAAATAATTCATACCGTTAAATAAAAAACTGCAGGTAATATTAAACATTTTTGGAAAAAATTCAAAGCTCTATATTAAGCCAAAAAAAAAAAACCAATCCGTTTCAAAATTTTACTAAACGTAAATATTACCTATATTAGTACTCAAAAAAATTTTCAAGTTCCTACGATCAAAACTCAATTAATAAAAATAAAATTTTAAAATTTAAAATAACGAAAACCGTAATCTTTTCCATTTATCATGGAAACACTTTGGGGAAATTCAAAAAATGAGCTAAATAAAGTACCAATTAGATGAAATTCGGTATAGTAAGGGTACCCTATTTGACGTAATCGGACCATTATTTCTACCCAAAAAAATTGTTTTTTAGCTCCGCTCAGAATCTAAAATATAACAAAACTAAGTATGAAAAGACGATTAAAGCATTAAACGAAAAAAAAATTATAATATAAATTATTAACAATTTAATCTTTTTGTGTGATATGTAACTTTATTTAAAAATATCACCTAGTAGATAGGTTACGTTTGGTTACGATATTTAATATTTTATAAAACTTTTATATAGAAAAATAAATACAATTAGGAACTAGTAAAAACATGGAATGTAAAATGTATAAAAAAAATGTTACCTTTATGAATACCCAGAATGTCAAAAAATCAACATACCTATATATACTCATATACATTGGTAGATTTTTAGGGATTTGAAAATGTATTAAAATTAATGATAAAAAGGTTTTCTGAATTTAAATGAAATATTACAATTTTTATTGTAATATACTAAAATTGGGCTTTAAATATTCCAGTTTCCCTTACAAAAAGAAAAACTACTAGGTTAATAATTCGAAAACTTTATCATCAAATGTATAAAATAATTCAGAACTTTTACTTAATCTTATTATTTATAATCTTATGTTACTTATGTACATCTAAAATATTGTCAAAATTAACAAAAATTAATTATTTTTCATATTTTACACCATCCAAAATAAATTTAAAAACAAATAAATTTAAAAATATATATATTTATATCATAAATGGTTAGTTATTTTTAAAAAATTATAGAGACCATGTTTTTAGGTACCTATGATACCTACTTATAATACCTATTATACCTGTTGAAGGTGCAAAAACAATGCTAAAAACATTTTTAAATATAAAACCTCAATTTTATTATTGAATATAAATAAAAATTATGTAAAATACAAATACAATATATACAAAATATAATAAATAATAGTAATAATAATAATTATATAATATAATAATAAACTATAAGGAACGTGAGCCTTTGGCGTCAATAACATTAGTGTCTTTTCCTTCTTTTTTTCAAAATACTTTTGCATATGAAAATAAAAAAATTGATGTAGGTACTTAAATCTAATAGCATAGATATTTATTCAAAGTAAAATATACAATGTTAAGCAAAGGAAATAACAATATACTTGTAGAGCATGTTGATAAAAGTAAACAATAACGCCAGAATAATGAGTAAAAACATCATAAACAAAAAATTCATTTAGAATATAAACATAGGTACTCCGCATTAAACGTAATGACTAGTAAAATGAACAATAAAATAGATATTACGATAGTAAAATAAAATATTATGAATGGGAATATAAACAATAAAGCCAATGATATATATATATATATGATCAATTTAATAGTTTGTAATCATTTTTATAACTTTTATTATTATTATTAAATATGGTTCTTAGATTGATATAGAAAAAAAAATGTAAATAAATAAATCATATTAATATCAATGAAGCCGTTAATTTTTATTATTTTTGAAAAGGAACTAACACTTTTTTTGAACACAAACAAATTGAATTTTGAGTAAATTTTATCACATTCAGTTAATTTTTTTTATAAGTCATTTTGTTCGAGAATATAAAACAACATTTTATATATATATGTACAATTGGAAATATATACACATTAGTAATTAATAAACTCCAAAATATAAATGATAATATAAGCACCATTGTGTAAAGGTGTACGACACGCATATAAAATAAATAAAATCAAGTCATCGTGGTGGTTAAATCACTTCTCCCCAACAAACAATTAAAAACATAATAATAAAATGATATTGTAACTGAGATATTAGTTAGTTATTGGTGTCACTATCATCTATTCCCAGTCATGGTCGGTTTAGGTGCTACGGGAGGTATATTTGATCCTTTTCTAGTATTTTCGAATCGGTTTTGAATATCAGCCACCACTTTAGACATCTGTCGACTGTCCGAGACCTTTTTTTTCAGCCCCACTGTGGCAGTGACGTTTTGATTGGTGGCCACAATGGACGGTTTTGGAAATATTACAGTTGGCTTTTCACTTTTTGGTGGTTTTTTGGCATCTAACACGTCTGGTGAACTGTTAAGCAAACGGTTTTCATCACAGTTTTTCACCAAATCTGGACGGTTGTACGATGGGATCCGAGACTTTAAATCCACCGGACACATATATCCTGAACTAGTAGTTGAGACGGGAGACGGTGACTTGAAATTTTCATAAGTCTGCTGCGTATTGTCAACTGCTGCATTCAGTTTGCTCGTGTAAATAGATTCACGATTACACTCCTGTATGGCTGATACAATCTCGCCTAATAACGAACTTTCTAACAACTTAGGCACTTTATAAGTGGAGTCTTCATCAGCGGTTGATTGAAAACTTTCGTCAATCACTGAATATATGTTCTCAGAGTTCTCTTCATCATGGTCATCAACGCCGCGACGTAACGATGGGTTTACACGGTTCTCTTGACTGCCAGACTGTGGTCGTGGTATCTGGTAACTGCTAGTCTGGGACGCAGATGGCAATGGTGGCGGTTGTGGCGGTGGCGAGGTGGGTCTTGCACAATTGGATGCCGCAGTTGGCGGTATTGCAGTGCTGGTTCCACTAGTTGAGACTACGACGCTAATCGGTCGTTTGGACCGCAAAGAACCGAAATTAGGTACGGACGGCCTGTGTTTGGTATTGTTTGCGGTGCGCAGACTCTGTGCCCTGAGAATAACTGCTTTGTGCTGATCCGCCTCTAGTGGCAATGGTTCTGACGGCACATTTATCTCGTTCTGGAGGATCGGCTGTGATATTTCCAAGTTTTTCAGAACTTCTTTGTTGAATTTAATATTATTACGGGCAGACGTAGATTTTTTCTCTTCAGGCTTTTGATTTTTCATGAATGATGTTATCCTGCGTAACGTTGGGTAAGTGCCACTGCCATTAGGTCCACTGTTGTTTTTGTTTTCACCCATTATTGTTGATACTGGTCTCGCAGCTGTAGGTATGGGCGGGGCCGGTTTCAAAGGAACCGATACCAACTCATGCACGGCAGACGAAGTGGTTGCGTCCAACACCGGTTGGCTTATGTAAACCCTTTCACCTTGAACGGCGTTCTCTTTAGATATGACTACCGCCGGAGGCACTGAAGGCGCATGTCTTATCGGCATTCGTGTTGCAGCTAGATGTTCGTTGGCTACCAACGGTTTAATACTAAATCCTTTGTAATTGCCTAGGAATTCTGTATGGAGTATTCCAGGTTTTTGATTGTTTATTAATAATGTACTCGTAGGTGATACAGTCCCATTAGGCTTATTACCACCTGCCTCTGCATCATTACTGTTAAAAGAAAATGTAAAATATGTTTAAGACCTACAAGTGAAAGATCAATAGTATAGTTGAATACAATTTAACATGCCAGTATATGTAATAAGATAAATGACCCGTTGACAAATAATTATTATTTAATTATTCCAAATAATGTATAATAATGTGTTCGTGAACAAGCTAATACATAAACACAACCATACCCAAAGAGTAATTATATTGATTAGTAGAAAAAAATATATAAAAAAGCATACAAAACAAGTAATATGTTAAGATAAACAAGCAGAAATTAATATCAATATAAACACGCGCAAAACTATATTAGTATAAAAATGTTAATTTATGAACAATTGTAAATGAGTGTATCTTGCCTAAATATTATTTAGTAGCTACTTATTATTTATAAGAGATTAATTTAATTAAAGAATAAAAAAATGGTAATGAAATTAATAACTATTGTACAAATAATCACATATTTATTCTAACTCTTATGTATAAAAAGTATAAAAATATAAATCAATCAATATTTTTAAATTAATACATTATGATCAATAAATTTATGTTATAACCTTGGTTGAAATATACTATTATACTAATATATATATATATATTTCATTCAACCATGGTTATAACTAACTTTGTTGTTTTAAGTAATATAAAATAATAAATAATTTATTTATATAAACCAAACTATTTTGAATCTACCCATACGCCATCTTTCAAATAAGTATTCACTTGAGCATTAGTTGTAGACATTACATTGGTAAAAATAATATCACTTTTACTTAGGCGAGACTTCGCTGTATTAACGTACGTTGGCTGTGACACAGAACATGCATTGTTGGTATAAGAATTTTCTATAATTGTGTCATAAATAGGCTCTGACGTGTTATGGTAAAAACTACTAGCCTCAAACGGTTTTAAGTAAATTTTATTTTCACGATATGAAACTAAAGATGACACAGTATTTATACCAGGCAGCGGTCTAGTTGTACTAGTAGTATAAGCATTTCTATTACCATCACCATCATCCAAATGTTGCAAACGTTCACTACATGGTAAACTCTTAGATACATACGGTAACTTTTTACGGTTAATTTTATTCCAGTCGGACGGAAAACGATGGTTCTTTGAACAATAGGCGAATAATAAAATAGCTAACAAAAGTGGAATGGCACCAAATGTTAAAACATACATTCCAGTCATGAAACCTTTGAACGCTGAAATAAAAAATACAAAAACTATGAAATATTCTGTAAAAATATTGTTTATAATGTCAAATCTGAAATAACTTCTCTAATGTTTTATTGTCAATTTGTTCCTATACTGTAATAAGAAAATTCATCAACTAAGGTCAAGTGTTTTCCCTTCCAAAACAACCACCTGTTAACTAGCAGCATAACGTTCAATACCAGAACAATGCAGTACCACACACCACATGTAAGTTCTTAAGTAGGCACAATTGATTTTAAATTATGTGAACATGTTAACATTGTCGATACTAGAATGATGCAATGCTCCTACTATTAAAAATAAAAAACTAAGAAAAACTTTGAAATCAATTATCAGGACGAAAGTTCAGTTTGAAAATTTAAGATTTTCCTGAGTTTGAATTTCAATCAGTTTGTTATAACACTAATTAATATAATAGAAAAACAACTTTAATTTATTATAGCTGAAATACCTCTGTGTCGGCATAGAATAAACAATCGAAACACTTACCAAAAATTGTACATTTTAATAGGTTGCCTACATCTCTTTATCTCGTATTTATGTGCACAATGTGTTTTTGTTGACTTTGGTTAAAATTATATTATAATATTTCAGATTAATTACTAATTAATTTTTTTTTTTTTCTAATTATAAATTTATATATATTTTTATTAAAATGTATTAATACAATAAATTTTAAGTGAAAATACCTATACATTTATTAACTCATAAGTTTTTAAATAATTTTGATTATCAATTCTGGTTTACAATGACATTTTGCTAGTCTCGTGAAAGATCATTATCATTAATGGTTTCTAGTGTAATAGTTGATATAAACTTACAGTTAGGACTAGATGCTGGTCCAGAATCTTCACTTCCGCCAGGTCCCGGATGATCACAGTATGGTGGTGCATATCCAATTTTACAATGACAATTACCCTTATTATTACAGATACCATTACCATTGCATTCAAATGGACAAGTTTTATTTTGAGCTCTATAATCTTCAACTTTCATGCATTTTTGTTTCACACACATCTTAAAACATAAAAGATTAAATAATTACATACATTTAAAATTATTCTCTATAAATTCAAAATACAAACTTTATTTTCTCCACATTTTGCACCATCTGGTGTTAGACCAGGATCAACTACATTTAGACCCAAATCGACTATAGCTGTTCTACAGGGTATCATAGATCCAGCATTGTTAATAAATGTATGTGACACAATAGACACAGTCTCCATACCAAACTCTAAACGTTCATTTTTGTGTTTACATTGCAACATTCCACATTGTATATCTCTAAATTATAATAAGAAATAGACATGTAATGAAAACATTTTTAAAATAAACTGTTAATAAAGAAAGACAACTTACTCAGTATGACATTTTGTATAGGTTTTGTTCAATTGATGAAAACCACAATTACCTTGCGCTGATCCCTGGTTATTAAATTTGTAACATTGAATAGATGATGTTTCACCAGTAGGACCCCACAATAAACGACATTGATCTGTATGTGTTCGGCAAGATCCTTCGTAGCAAAACGCCTATAAATTCAACAATATAGAAAATATCAAAATGCAATTTATATTTAAAAATTTAAACATACTCTATTTTGTTCACAACTAGTTCCGTCAATTTTAAACACATTATCAGGACAATACTCCGATTCTCCAGTACAAAATTCAGGTAAGTCACATTCATGTAGACCTGATCTACATTCCAAACCAGCAGACTTCAAACGACAAGTCTAAAAATTGATAATTAATTTCAATATAGCATATTTGTTATAAATACGTTAATATATAATAATAATAACAATTAGTATGTAATTGTACTGTAATTACATTTAAATCACAGCATTGTCCTGTAGCACAAGTGGCATGATCAAATAACATACAAGTATCTGGGTTGCAGCAAGGATTGTTACACATATGTTTTAATCCACAGTCACACTGTTCACCTTCTTCTACAAAATTATTACCACAAACTGGGCCATCAAACAATCTATCAACAGAAACATTGTAAATATACAGTTAAAATATTGAAATGTATATTGAGTTAACTTTACTTTTCTGGTTTATTTCTTAAGCAGTAATCCATACCATGCTCAAATGCTAATGCTAAGTATTCCATACTACAAGAACTCCAATGTGTTGGACTCAACGATCTGAATACATAAATAATGTAAAATAAAATAGTAAATACATTTTATTTTTTAAATATAATTTTAAATAATATCTCACCCTGAAGAAGATGCCATAACACATCGTTCATTAGGACATTCACAATTATCTGTATCATGTTCCATGCCTAAGTTATGACCTATCTCGTGTGCTATAGTAGTAGCTACTAAACCTCTAACTAAACTGTGGTCACTATTTACACCACCACTGAATTCAAAGGTGCATATTGGTCCTTTTAAAGCTTTACCGACAATGCCATTATCAAATTCAACTTTTCTATAAAAAAAAATATATTACATTTTTAATCTACTAAAATATTTTATACATCAATTTTAAATTTTAAAAAATAATCTTTACGTGAGCAATTGAGCATTATCATTGGGATGATCTTTAACAAGATGTTCTTTACGATAATGTAAAAATTTAGTTAATGTAATATCTCCATTCGGTACTATTGGAATTTCATCTTTTTCAGCCCATACAACCACTCCAACAAGTGTAATGAATATGTTCAATGGTATAAAAAGCTTGTTTTAAACAATATATATATTATAAACCTTTAACTAGATTAAATAACAATAAAACTTACAGAATTTATTATATTTGCGATATCTTTAGTATGCTGATAAACTTTTGGAAGCTCTTTGTTGAAAAAATTGTATTCTTTTTGATCAACGACAATTACTAATTCAATAAATCTAGATTTATCATTTTGATTATATGGTCCACTAATAGATCTTTTGCTTCTTTTGGCCTGTAAAATAATATATTTGTATAATATCTTCTAACTATACGTTATTGTTATCGAAGAATACTTACACTTTTAGGTATGAGTTCAGAAGGAGTACTAATAAAACCTACAAATAAAAATAAATAAATTAAATACAAAGTTCAAAACAAAATTTAACATTTACTTACCACAAGTATGATTAGTTCTAAGATCATCGTGTTTGTACAATACATGATATTTGTTACCCGAATCATGTTCAACAGTTTCAATATAATGATATAAAATTCCATCAAAAAACATACCCCTAAAAAGTAATTAATTATATACACATTTGCAAGTCAAAAAATAATATAATTACATAAAAAAAAATATAAATTTTTGTGACTAAATGGTGGAAGTTTTCAATGATATCTACATTATTTTTGTAACATAGTATTCTGAATATAATTTAATTCAAACAAGAAATCAACTTATAAACTTATTATATGAAAATATAGAAAATACCTACACAACTGTTATAATATTTACAACAAATTCTTCCTAATTATGATTTTTTATTTTTTTAATTGTATATGCAATTTTTAAATAAGTTGCTAAATCTAAATTAAAATTCCAAGTATAATTTTTTTTTTTTTTAATTTGTAAAAAAATGTATTTGCAATTTAAAAAATTTAAGTTTATACTTTTATTTCATAAAAAAAGAAAGGATTTTTTTTTAAATAATCTTCAAATGTGCATAATGTAGTATACATTAATATACCTACAAAAACATACATATATATGGAATACCCTATATAATTATTATTATAACTTAACCACCATCAGTTATAAGCTATGAGTTTTGAATACTTAAATCTTACATATTATATAATTTGCTATATATATTACAACATGTGTTAGTATAATTATTATAATTATGCATATATTATGTGTACTAGTTTTTTTAATTTAAAACACTCTTCATAATATTAAAATTAATTGTAAACTATTTTATAGTAATAGTTATATTTACTTTATGCCATCACATGTAGAAATTGCTGCCCAAGAACCAGGATAATCACGAATTTTTCCATTATAATGACAAAATTCAAGTTCCTGTGGAAAATAATAAATACATAAGTTATAAGTTTATTAATAAAGTACTTATAAAGTAAAATATTTACTTTAAAACTTGGTCTGTTTATTACGTAAGCACCATCTTTCTGATGTTTCTCAAAATAATTAACTGGAATCAGTTCTCTGTGGATGGTAAACATTTATAGATCAGTAGTTTAAAAAATTGTAATAAATTGAACTTACCTATTAAGGCTGAGATCAATTATATATTCTTTTCCTTTATCAACAAATGTTAATGTTACGAAATGAACATGTTCTAAGCCATTCTACAAAAACACAAACAACAATTATAGTGATAACATATTTCTCAAAGCTAAACTTAAAAAAATAAAAATATTTTCAATATATTTTTTTTGCACACAAAGTTTATTCTTTCGTAATCGTAATAAAATGTATACGTAATAATACTATAAGCATGTATTTATTATTATAATGTACATTGTAATATTATCATCACAAAACGAAAACTATTTTTTATCCGTTATACCCAAGTCCAATAATTGGTCTTTATAGGTATGAACTACAACATTTCAACACCTGTATGATTTATTTGCACAGTAGGCAACTATACAGTTTATAATATTCGAAGAGTAAGAAATATTATTTTTTTGCCGAGTTTCTGATTCACAAAAATTGCATTCCAATCGATAAATAATTCGATTTCAATGTTTTTCGTGCCTAATAACATGAGTGATTAATTACAAAGAATATATTATTTTATTCAATTAAGAATAACAAAATGTATTTATTTATACCGGTCGATTAAATAAATAATTAAATTATCATTTACCATAAAATGATTGTTAATTATTTTGAGAGTAGAAAAACTTTTAATTTTCTAACGCGATATTATTATTAAAAAAAAAATTTAAAGAATAAGTGAAATAAGTTACAGTATATAGTATGATGTAAATAATATGGATATTCAGTTTACAATATTACGTGTCGTGACCAAATTTCGTGTAATCAAAATTCAAGTTGTTAGCATCCGGTAGGTCTAGAACAATAATAGCAATAATTTTTTTAGTTATTACGATATTAATAGTTATACCGCACAGACAAAAAAGATACGCGAAAATATTATTGATCAACGTAAAAAAAATTATACGTATGAGCACGTGCTTTCTTGTGAATTTTATGAAAATTATCGATTATTATACTGTGGAATTTGTTATATCAAGTGTGATTATCCTAATATGGAAGAAAGGATATAACTCAATAATTGGTCATATTTTAAGGGAAGTACTCATTACTACAATATTAAATTATAAAATAAATCAAACATAATTTTGAAATTTAAACACGATTTTTTATATTGTTATTTTCCACCTGATTTTTTTTTATTAAATGTAGATAACATCTCAGTATTTTACTTGTACTCTATGTTATCGGAAATAAATGTAAGAATGTTACACTTTCACAAATAGTAACATTTTCCTACTAAAAATGACTTAGTATGTAGGTAGTAGAGGAGAACGTTTTTTTTTTTTCATTAACATAACAATGATAATTATATTATTATAATAGAACCGTCCTTGAATTATACTTTAATTTTAAATGGATGATTCTATAAGATATAATATATAAATATATTATATTATAACAATCCACCAAAAAATGATTTCAATGAAATTTAAAAATGTGACAAATATATATTTATAATAAAGTAAACTATTAATATTATTAACTTTTATCATTTTTTTTTCGTTTTTCTATAAAATGCACTATCTGTCTTTGATAAATACGTTTGACATCTATTTCATGATGTTTTGAGAACTATTAAAAAAACAATCGCAAGAAAATTAAATAATAATTTTAGATCGTATACCTACATATATATACACACGTCATAATAATATATTGTATATACAATAACTATTATGCGCATACAATTTAAATGCTCACTAATATTATTAATATTTCTATATAAATATTAGATATTTTAATATTATTGTCCTCTGTCAAAATATTATTCTTTCATAAATATTATTTAGTATTTATGATTTTTAAGTTGTATACCATTGACGTCGAATATTTATTTAATGCGATGCATATAAAATTATATGTAGGTGGATAGATACCCGTATATAATAATTATAAATAACATTTATGGTTATTCAATCTGAATAAATTGGTGAGTTTCGAAGGCTTAAAGACCTTAGGCCAATGGGGTTGGTAGGTAACTGTTTGTCGAATTGCATAATCTTTTTTTTAAATCGCTGTATAAAAAATTTTGGTTTATATTTAAATACCAATTGTCAAGACGCCTATATTATATTAATATTTTTAAAAATATATTTCTTGTATTTATGATTTCAACGAATTTCAAAAGTATTATAAAATATAATTAGAGTATAACTATACACTCGCAGATTTAATTTTTCTCTTAAAATCATAAGTCGTATTGATTAAAATGTTTGCTTTCGACAATCAAAGTTAATAAAGAAGTAAACGATAATTTGTAATTCAATAACCAACTTATTTAAAAAAATTAACACTAACACAATCCCGTTTTTCATAATGGGATGATCCAAAAAAACATATGTAATTGTTGATTGACACTCATCTTATTTCAATAAATTATATAAGCTATAATTAGTTCTGTATTTTTAACAGATTACCTAACTTATCATTATGATTAGCCATTAGCATCACATTCGTGTGATTGATTTCTAGTTTATTTTAATATAGTAAAAAACAAAACTATATTAGTCAAAATCTCGTAATTAAAATTACAAATTTAATCATTTTTAATCAATTTTTCCAGTTATATATATAATTATAATAATATCTTAGTAAAATGTGAAATTAAAATATATTAAAATATACTTAACATTTGGTATATGATTTTAAAACTTTTTAAAAATATCAATAAGTGTGTAACTATTACAAGATAAACTGATAAATATTAGATAACAACTTATACATGCAATTTGATAAAATATAATATATAGTACACTAAAAACTAAACATAAATTTCAGAAAATGTATATATTTATAGTATTACATTATTTAACCATTCCACCATTAAAATGCATAATAATTTAAAAATTGAATATGATATTTAATCATTTTGGACGAATGGTACTAACAGAAATTTTAAAATAATATATGACAAAACAAATGAAAATATAATTATAAATATTGTTTTAACCAGTTCTCTCTACTTACTTTAAAAGTGACAATAACTGTTTTGGTTAAATGTTTAAATAAAATTTACAGTAGGCAATATAGGTTAAATACTGTAGAATAGTTTTTAGTCTACATAAAATTAAATAATAAACGTAGACACATAGAGTGGACAAGGAAAAATGATACTAAAAGAAAATATTATGATAATACTTGCATGCGTACAGATAAGAACAGAATTAAACAAATAAAACTACTAATATACCTACTGACTGTACCTTATGTAAATAACTTATAAGTCATAAGTTAAAGTTCTAGGCCAAATTATAAAACATCGGAAACCACACCTAAAAAAATATTTAGAATGGGTATATAATATTTAAAGGAATTTTGATGTTATCAAATACCGTAGAAAATTAGAAAACATATTATGTTACTTCGTCCCCGAATAATAGTCATAATATTATTATACTCAACACGAAACACTCTGTATTTCGAAACCTATTCTCAAATAAATAATTTGGTGTGAATATGAGACACAAATATTCATTTCTAGAATTAAAAGCAAAAAATCTATTGACCTTTTTATATCTATTCCAATTAAACAAAGTAGTATTTAATCAATGGATGAACGAATGCACACATGAAATCCTGCAATTGTGCCACCATAAAAACGACTAGCAATAAGTATCTTAAAATCATAATATTACATTATTTTTACTGAAATAAATTGTTGGGAATTTTTTTTAAACTCTTTAAAACACCGAAAATTTATAAAAAAAAAAAATAATTATTTTATTTAGTGTAGTAAGAAAATATTTTTATTCTTTTATTATGAAATTTGCAAAAAAAAAAAAATTTACCTACGTTAAATAAATCATAGTTCACCTTAGGTTGTCATGATAACTCATCTAGAACGAACAATATACATCCAAAGCGTATTAATTATTTATTCATATTACGATTGTAGTTTATTGTTATTATTATTATTATTATTATTATTATTATTATTAAGTATGGTTGATGGTCGATCATTTTTAATTTATATTTTTTAAAAATTATTGTTATTTACATTAATGTTTTTTAATCAAAGGGCCTACGGATCTATAATCAGCGTACAATATTGATATATACTATTGATGAATTCATCAATATTATATTATTTGATTCAACGTGACCAGTTAGTTTAGCACACGAAATGTAAATATTTGGACATTTAACATAAACTACATGATATATTATAATATATTATAAATCTACAAGTATAACACAGTAGTTCAGTAACATTGAAATATGACATAATATTTTTGAACGATGGAATGAAACTCGATGGATTATATTATATGTATGTATACAAATTTGTATGAAAGTGACAATGAATATCGCGATTCGTGGTTATCATTAGTATAATCAGTTTATAAAATTCCATAATTATATTATATATAATAACTGTAAAATGTATAAACTATCGTCCATCATAGTACTGTTAAAATTATCGCTCATATTACATGTTATTGACCTTCTTTGTGATCAATGAGTATAACCTAGTAAAATAAATTCAATTTATGTTAATATATTATTATTTATTATAAATCACGTATTTTTGGGTACCAATTTTTGGTAATTAATAATAAATATACTCGGTATATCAATAGAACCATCAACAATTATATAATAATTTACAATTATAAATAATTTCAAAAGATATTTTTCACATTATTATGAATATATAATACTAAGCTATAATAAACTTGACACTTGGTTATATACTTACAGGATTCGTTTTAGTTGAATGAATCTCCCTTTTATGTCTTGCGTGTATTAATTTTGGTTCAATCAATGCATAATTATTGAATTGAGTATCGATTTTATCACCTAAATCAAATAGAATTTAGAATTAATATTATTATATTCATGTAGTATTTACTAGACTTATATAATATATATATATATTAAATTATATTAAGGATACAACTTAAGATAATCGCTATAGGAAATTGAAGTTTATACTTTGTTTATTATTAAAATTATAGTTAAGGACATGCAATTTATATTGTTATATTAATTATTATTTTTAATTTTAGGTTTAATCTTATAATTTAAAATAATTATTAAAATAATTTAACAATCTTTGAAAATGTTTAATACTCGGTTTAATACTTCACATTAGCCATAAAATGGTTTAATTCATTAAATCAATTTATTACATACAATAATTATATAACAATATAATCAATTATATTATATTAAATTATACAACTTCAATACCTATAAGTGTTTTTTAGATTATAGGCAAAAACAAAATAATTTAAAAAGCGGAAAGGTCGATTTTGGACGTTCCTCCTTCGTCCCTTCGGTCCTAGGAGAAATTAGTGGTATGTTATACTTAAGATTTGAATACTGCAATGATATTACATTAAAATATACAATTCTGAGCGAAACTCAATATATTATACTGATAATCCATTCCAAAATTTTACCACATGTGTAAATTACCGATGTAAATATTTAATATAAATTTCTAGTCCCTACAATCAAAATTAAAGGAATTATAAAATAAAAAAATTCAAAAAAACAGAAACCGTAATTTATCCGATTTTCCGCCATTTTTTGATAGTTTTTTCCTCGCCCATGGAAAAACTTTTGAGAAATTCGAAAAATGAGCTAAATAAAGTACCAACTAGATGCAATTTGGTATGAAAGGGGTACCTCGGACTATTATTTCTACCCAAAAGTGTTTTCATGCAACAAAAAAAAAAACTTTGTAAAACCAATACATTCCTCGCTTTGCTCAGAATCTAAAATTAAATTATATACATATATAATATAACATATGTATATTTCATATATTAATCTATTTTATTAAAAATTAATTGCTTATTATATGGATAACCAATTCCCCACACCAGAAAAATAATAATAAATAAGAATCTCATAAAAATATAAGTCTTCTGTTATATTTATAAAAAACACAATTGGGGATTAATAATAAAATGTAATTAAATATGAGTCCAACAAAATCAAACGGATAAATTTACGTAATCAATTACAAATAATTTTAAAACTATGAATATAAAAAAGAACATTACAACTTATAAGTATTAAAAAAAGTACTAATATAATATAATTATAGTTTGATATTTAATTTATTTCTCAACAATTACAGAAAATCATATTTTCCAAAAAAAAATGTATGTTATTTATACGAATACGGGCAGTTCCGACTAATTATACAGATTATTAAACAAATATTAAGAATTAAAAAATAAAATAATGTACAATATTTAGAATCCGACTGCGATTCCAATGATCATTTTAAATGCCAATTATGTATAGGAATGTTTAAAAGATTTAATTTGTTTTTTATTCATAGGTACTCATTATAATATTTATGTATATTCTACACAAAATATATTTACTGTTCAATATATATTTTAAATGACTTGTAACATAATCATACATAATTACAAATAAGTATATATAGTTTTAAAATGTTTTTTTATGGTTTTTTTGGGTAGACCCACATTTTATGTTCATATAAAACATAATATTGAAGTTAAAGTTTTTAGACTCATATGTCTCATATGTACTCGTATGTAGACATTTTGGTAGTGTGATGTTCTTCAATATTATTCAGACTTCGTGGGAACAATACAGTATACAAATCACTAATTTAACCTAACCGGAAATAAAAACAAAACGACAGATGTTTAAATTAATATGTAATAATCATTATTCATGGGACACTAAAATATTACGTACTATGTTGGTTTTAATTTATTTTATAACTGTATTATCTAATAATTTTATAATAAACTATAATATGATATCAATAATAAGTTACCTAATTCAAAGGTTTACATTTGGAAAATATTTTTAATTGTTATAACATAATTATTGAATAGTTTAATAAATATTATGTTAAATTTAATTAAACTGTATGTACATTGCATAGACATATAATAAAAATACTAAATAGGTAGTTCATTTATATTTAATTATGAAAAAATGCTTGCAAAAAAAAAACAATTAATGTCAGATTAACTCATAGTCCATGTTAGAAAATGAGGTAGGAACTAAGTGATAAATAATATTATTGTATAAATTTAACTAATATTTATTCAGTTACATGGATAACATGAACTATGCAGTTTAAGAATAAATTCTATGCAAACAATAAAACACGAATTGCACTAATTAAATTATTTCTAGAAATCTATATTCAATATTATTCTAAGTTTTAACTAATTCTAATTTTCAACAATAATCATTTCATAAAAAATAATTATAGTTCGTTTCCGTTTTAAATTAATATTCATAGTTTATCAAGTGAAATTTAATAACGTTAAAAAACGGAAACGAAGATGAAAAGAAGACGTAACCTTTACATTTTACGTACTTACCAATCTACCATCTATCAACCTACTATCAATAAGCTAAATTTTAAACATTAATATTTGTATACGAGTATACATTTAAAAAATAAGTGCATTAGATAAATTTGCAAATATTATACGATGATATATATTATTTATATAATAAAAAGTAAATTTTCAAATATTTATACATTCAACAAAACACATTCTGTGCGAGATAAATGAAACAACAAAATTATTAATATTACAAAATATAATAATATTTAAACAATGATTAAACTTACAAATCATATATAAGTATAATTAGAATTTTGATTAATTATTTTCTTTTTTAGCCTCATAGGTGGGAAATGTATTCGGTAATACACTTATACTAGTTATTTTATATTATTTTTATACGTTTTAAAAAAATTATTGGTTACTTTAATCGTAAGTTTGAATACTTTTTTATTTTAAAATATATTTTTAATAATGTTTTAAGTTCTCTCTTAAATGATAAGAACAAATATTATGTTGTTTGCTAATTTTATAATAAATAATAGTAATTATACATATTTTATTAGTATAATTTACCCCTAGGAATTTTGCATTGCCTACTCAAACTCAACAAACATTATAGATTACAGTAGGTAATAAATATGGAAATATCTACCTGCAATATATTATTCATCGTCTATCAATACAATTTTTATTACGCTTATATGAGAATGTCATTTTTGATAATATAATATTATTGCGCAGATAATAATAGTGAGTATTCCATATTTATATTATAATTGTGTACTCGTTCATAAAGTTAAAAACAAATATTAAATAAAAATAAAAATTAGCATTTTACGTCAGTATTAAATTACTAACGTTCATATTATGATTATTTCAATATATACTCACACAACCGGATTTAAATTATAAGGTATTCCAGGGAAAGAATAGTTTGAAGTCTTAAATAAACTGCTATATAAATTTCAAAATTAAAAATTATTACGTGTAAAGCGTATATATTGTTTCAATTATATAACCAACATACTTAACAATTTATGTAACACAAATTTAGTAATTTAAAATACTCGTATTACTTATATAGTTATATAGTATCAAACTATCAATGCAAGTCAACATTTTTCATCTTTATACCACTATAATAATTAATTATATAGTTATGACTAGAATATACCTAATTGTATTTCTTAAAAGAACATTTTTATTTTAGAAATCTATCTTTTTTTTAATATAATTCGAGATAATTTAAATTTCTTATGTTTTGGGCCAAAGTGGCTCTAATGTGCCCATATGTCTTTAAATAAGTCATTTAAAATAAATATATTGCATTTTTATTATACCTATTTTTAAATTTGTTTTAATATTTAACTGCGTATTTAACTTATAGTTTTTAGAATCATTTAATAATTTTATTTGATTTTAATTAATATTTCAAAAAAGATATTAAAATACCTATTTATTTATTTAATTGTATTATTATAATAAGAAAAAAAATGTTTATAGGTTAGAATCCTAAGGCTTTGAATCCCAATGATAAAACCTCTAGGTTAAAATATTTTGAACGTAAACTTAATTTACAAGATATGATTTATCATAAATATGTCAATGTGACGTGTCGTATATTTTAAAAATAATTTTAATGGGGTGAACATTTTATTTTAATAAAAATTACTCACTATAGCTAGGTATCTCAAGTTTTTTTTATTAAATAATGAAAGTAATCGGTAAATATAAGTTGAATATATAATGTTAAAATAAATTATTGCAAATTATTTAAGAAAAACAGACAAACAAAGAAAGAACCAATAGTTGTACTTAAACAGAATAACATTAAAATTTTAAAAAAAAACAATTTGTTAAATTAGTAAATCATAATGTTAATAATTGCTGCGTAATAATTATAATTACACAGAAATCCTTTTTTTTATGAAATGGAATGATTTTTAAGAAAGTTGCCATAGATACCAAGATATTTAGATTAAACAATGATTATTAATAATATTATTATAATTCCTATTTTTAAAAATAAATAATCGTAATAATAAAATTGTTGTTAATCTTTTATTAATTAACAATAAATACAAAATTACAGTATACCTAGTTATAATAGCAGGTTTAGCGAATTTTTTCATTAAAAAGCCTTATATTTTATTTGTGGTATATGTATAAGTAAGATTAGGTTAATTTCTACAGTAATAGGCGCTTGGTGATAAAAATGGTTTTTAGTAAATATAAAATTATTATTTTTATAATTATATACAAATTTGAGTGAATATAGAATATTGCTTTTTTTATCATGAATCATGAGTATTGTCTGCATTGATTAATATAATGTAGCGTTAGGATGAATAGGACCTAGAATACTGAATAGTTATTTGGTAATGATTTGGTGTAAATAATAGTATTTTTTAATCGACTCAATAACAAATAACAAACAGTTCTAATTGTAATACTAAATAATAGAAGTTATTATCATACCGTTGCGTTAGTATTATAGTGTTCATTTCAACAACGTGAAAACTTTATTTTAAATCATCAATTCTGTGTATTTTATAGTTGAATGACTATTATAAACTTAAAAGTATTTAAAAATACACTTAGGTGCGAATGTGTGATTATTAACATTAAAAAGTTATTACTTTAATAATTATATAATAAAATATACATTATAATATTATTCAAGTATAATTAGTGTACATACTATATACATATAATATACATATATTATGTACATAATATATTTATATTATTTGTTTATTTGACTCCACGTGGAAAAATGTTATTGACTCCGTCCATTTGCCTATGTTGAGATTTGAGATAATATTTATATTTATTAAAGAATATATAAACAAAATATTAAAATTGAAAAATGAATGAAGTGGTATACTATATAGTGTACAATCTAACATCAGGCACAGTCTGCTATGATGTATTATTTTTATTTGTTGAAAGCGTAATGATGTTTATAGAGTTTGATTAAATAGTTGTTAATTATTATGTATACACTTTTTGCAATATATGGACTACAAACGCGTTTCAACAAAACAATTGGCAAACAACAGTATAGTGTTTAAAAAATAACATCAAACATCGTTGAAAAAATATATGCATTATTTATATTCATCTACCAAAAATGGATCTGCGTGCACAGTTTTTGTTTTGGCAATAGTTGAAAGTCTTTATCGAAAATATATATTTAATTCTAGTGCCCAGTAGAATTTAGGAGACTCATCCAAGATAAGTTGACACGAGTTTAATTTCAAGAGTGGAACGTGGGGCCTATCTTTATAATGATAATATGTTTACAGTTTGCCGTTTAGTTTACTTTATTTATAGTAACCCATATGGTAATAAATATCTTTTGGCTTGTGAGTATTTGACAAAATGCAATTTTGTATACACCTTTATTCGGTTTTTACTGCGTTACATTTGTTTATGAAACGGTTTTATATTTTATGCTAAAAGTTTTTAATAGTTATTTATAGCATATACGTTTTGTATTTTAAATCCCAGTAAACAATACACCATTTGTATAGCTTCAACAGTTTTCGGTACAATAATAAATAAATAAAACTCGTCAAATTTAAACCAAATGTTCTAGTTTGTGTAATTAATATCAATGTCATATAATGTGTGTCATTAATTATAAAATGGGATTGATAATGAAATAAAAATTGTACCTTGAAATAAAAATTGTACTTATAAAAAACGTATATTACAATACTTCTGAAACAAAACCGGAAATTGAATCACGTAATTGCTGGGGTGCCGTGTCTATAGTACCTAACTATACTGTCTTTAATGTTTAAAGATGACACATAACTACATGAACAATATGAGTCATAATCATAAAGTTTAATACTAATATAATATCAATGGGTTTTGTTCTTAAAAATAATAACAATATACATTATAAAATACCTTCATTTTATTTTAAAGAATTAAAATTTTGAGGTATTTATAATGCTGTCAAATTGTATATTGAATTCAATATAAATTTAATATGTAATCGTTAGGAATTAAGTCATTACATTTTTTTATTAAAAATTAATGTTTCTACTAATTTTAATTTACTTCTACTGACTAAACTTGCGAGAATATAAATTCTGAATACTTATTAGGTTCATAAAAATAACAAAGAATTTAAAAGTAAACCAGAGTTATGAGCCGTATCATCTATTCTATAAAATATGTAGCAGTTAAACTACCAAGAATATAATATTACTATTGAATACATTAGGTAATTATAGTTTATAAAATTAATAGTAATAATATAAGAACTATATTTTTCACAATAAAATTAGGGTTTTAGAAAATCTCAGTAATAAGCACAGATTAAATATAGGTATATTAATATAGGTTAAGATGTTAAGTATATTAATAAAGAATGATTTATGTATATAAAACTGTATATTTTAATTTATGGAAGTAGCAATCATAATTTAATAATTCTTAAAAAGTGGGAAATAAGGATTATAAAGATTTAAATTCCTAATTACTAATATTATCATAGTTATAACAATTATTTTTGTAATTAATAATATTTTAATAATTGACATTACAATAAAATCACGTGATTACACGGGACAAAAAAAAAATATGTAATTTTACAATAAATGATAGAAAACGTTAAATTTAACAATTAAATGAAAAAATACATATAAGAATATTAAACGCTATTATGACAAATTAAATGATATTTGTAACACAATGACAGAAACTAGAAACATTTGCTGACATTTTGTTCATATCTTTTCTGTGAATAAAAAATTGTTAGAACTTATAATTGCTTTTAAAGAAACAGTTATACTAAACGTGGCAATATCTGGTTTTTTTTTCAATAAAAAAATTACTCGTTTCACACAATTTAAATTATTATATTAGTTTATTATTTTATTCTTAAAAGAAACACATGCATACTTACAAAATACAATATATTAATTAAAAAACGATAATATAGGGATATTTAAATGTAAAAAAAAATTGTAGGAAACTTGTATTAAGATATATCAACACAGTTTAATGTAGATATAACGAATATAACTTGAAATTAAAGTCAAAAACTTGTGATTTATGAATATGCATCTATATAATAATTTAGGAATGTTAAGAGATACGGTATGAGTATTATAGATGATTTCTTTCATATTTTTTTTATCAAAATCATACTACGAGCTGAAACACTTTTTAAAATGGTTATTTGATTACCTTTAAAATTTAATAATATGTACCCTTCTAGGATCATTATTAAGTTTTGTAAAAAAAATATGTTTACAATATATTAACCTGTTAAATTTTAAATAATTAGAAATATGCATTAAAGTATGAACAAATAAAATATAAATATTTAATTGTATAAGTATAATCAATCAAATTTTATGTCACCATTTGTTATTATAATTGTATCAAACATAAGATTGTTGTATCAATTATTACCTTTAGGCAATTATGTTATAAAATGAATAATTATTATTAAACCCGATTAAATTACCAACACACTTATCACAAACTAAAAAAAAAAGTTGAATAGAATCTAGTACCTACACATTCACGGTTGACCATAGTAGTACATATTAGGTACTGTAATAATATGCCTATTTAAGTTTCTTTAATTAATATTATTTTACTTGATTATCATAGATTTTTTTTTAAATTAAATTATAATACTGCAATCTAATAATTATAAAATAAATCAAGTTGGTACCTATATTTTATATTAATTTATCTAAAAATAAATTATTATAAATGAGTTACAATATAGTAAGTTTTAATCAATGTAGGAGGTATATTGGATCTAAAAATTTACATATAATATAATTTGCATCTGCTGGACTCAACAAACCCACATGTCATGCAAATAAAAATAATTACCTATACTATTGTGCAGATGGTAAAAAATAAAATTATAAAGCATATGGCAAACACCTTTTCCAGTTCAAATAAACTGTCCACCAATATATTATATAAGAAACACATTTTTTTGTTTTGTTTTTATTATAAGTAGGTACTTATGTATATTTGCAAATACCTTTCCCTCGAATAAAGAAAATCCACCTGCTCAATTCCAGGAAACCAGTTGTAAGTATTAAGAAAAGATCTATCTGTTGATTGGTAATTAATTTAATTAAACTGCAGAAATATATAATATGTTTACCTTACTTATAAATATATTTTATTATACACAATAGATACAAATCATATAAAACATACAAATTTTAAAAATAAGCAAATCTGGTTATATACCATACCTACAAAAAAGTATAAAGTTAGAAATTGTATGGTCTAATGAAGATCTTTCTTTTTATGCAGAAAAGAAGCATAGCAAAACATTATTTTGTTATATTATAATTATTATAATAGTTAAAGTAATCTTATTGTGTGTACAGGAAAAATATGATTTATGGGATAAAATCATAGATCAGAAAAAGTTAAGACCAAAAAGAAAATGTGAAATGTTCACAATAATGCCAAAAAAGGGGGAAAAATAAATCAGGTAACAGCAGTAGCTAAAATGGATATATTCTAATAACGGAAATTAAAATGTAGGGAATACTATAAAGAAAATATTAACTTCTTTAAAAGATTTAAATAAACTTAATAATGTCTAATGTTGTAGTTTGAAATAGAGTAAAATTAAATGTTCTGTTAACCGATATAATTCTTTATTCAGATAAAGCTCTGATAAATAGGATTAAATTAAATTTTACAATCTGAAAACAATAGAAAATAAAATAATTTTAAAAAATATGTAAATACATACTTAAATTAATTTGGTTAATCTACAGGATACTTATATTGCTTATAGTAACAAATAACTGTATTTCACTTTAATGTTTACTAAATATTATATTTGTTATTTTAATAAATAAACTGAAATTGATTTAAACACAGGAAAAGCAATTTCTAATGCTTTTCAAAGCAATACTACTTTAAAAATAGTATCAAATTAAATATATAAATACCTAATTGATTTATAAATCCTCATTTAACTTATCAACGAACTATAGGTATATTGAAGGTATACTTTTCTAGGGTAGATTGTTTTAAAATATTTCGATAATATAAAATAATCATAAATTATGTTAAGTAAAAAAATTAATAAATCAAAAATGTAAGTACCTACCACTTAATTTTAAACCAATAAATATTATAAGAGACCACTCATGTAAATAGTATTCTCGATAGTATTTAAATGGAATATCATTAATGAAAAATAATCAAGAAAATAATTAAAATAACTCAACTTTCTATAGGTAATTCCATATCATTAGATAGGTAGGTAGATATATCAATAATACACTTTCAGTAATATATGACTTTATTACATATTACTTATATCACTTTATTTTTTAATTGTCATTTAGAAAAATTATAAATATAAACTAAACCTTTTACCTTATAAAAGTAAATCAATATTTCTAGATATAAAAAAATAAAAAAAATTAAATTTAGAAGTTGGAAAATTGTATGCAGGATGACGGGAAATTGATATTACAAAAACAGTGGATGATTAAATAATGTTTGAAACAAATATTTAAAAACTTTTTTTTTTAATATAACTTTAGTAAAATCCAATATTTTTGGAAAATAAATACAAATATCTTTTATTAGATGATAAAGTTAAATTGTTTATCTATATCAACAAAACTAAAATTAGATAAATTAATGTGCCCAGTATAAACATTTAATATTAATTTAAGCATATATTTTAGAGACAAACTTCCTTTAAATATAATAAATTAACAATAATTAATTTAAATAAAAAACTAACTAGATATCTAAATATAGCCAAACACCAGATGTCAGTCTTAAATCTTTGATAATATTATCTAGACTGCTGTACATTTAGGGGTCTTGAAATATGATCAAACAAATAATAATATGATATTGTTATATAATCGAATACTTACAACAAGAATGTTGGACATGGACCAACGTCAAGAAAAAGATTATCGCTGCTTTGATGACAACAATCAGTGGCACTTGACTATCGTTCATGGTATACATATTGTAGCCGATGAACATTCATCAAGGTTGTTGAGATTTGTTTGAGTTTTTGATAATATTACAGCAAAAAGGTAAAAAAAACTTTAATATAAAAATTTTATTAAAAAAGAAATACCCAAATTAGGTATTTAATAATGAAAATCCGTTATACACCAATGGGTACTGACGAATAAGACTGTCTACTGACGAATAAGACTGTCTTTAGAATACACACAACACTAGAACGAATTTAACAAAACAATAAGAAATTAAACGACGATTAACTATAAAATTATTAACGTTACGTTATTACATAATATAATATTTTGCGTTTTATTTAATATTTGAAATCTAAAAAATTTAAATTTTTTCGCGTATCGAACCGTACGTCGTCGTGAACGACCGCAGCAAACGACAAAAGCACCAGATGGGTCACAATTAACTAAATAATAATAATACTACTATAATAGATGTTGACAATGTTATTAAAAAAAACTATCATGATTTCTACCGTTTCCACTTCCTCGGCACTTCGGCAATGAACGAGTAACAAGAGAATGAACCTTATTATCTCTGCCCCTCCCCCAACACTTATCAACACAATAATAATAATATCAAATGAACAACGATAACAAAAAGATCTGCACAGTGCAGCCACGTCCGGTCAATCGCACAATCCCTCTCCTGGGAATAAGAGAACGGTTATTTGATGTAATTAGTATCACCTTCAAGATTATAAAATATAAATTACAATAATAATATATTAAATTATTGCCATATTATTATAATTAATAGTTTTATGATAAATCATCGCTACTAAACCTAAGGATCACCAACACATATACATAAAAAACGGGAAAGTCGGTTCCGGACATTCCTCCTTCGCCCCTTCGAGAAATTAATGGTTTATTATAATTAACATTTGAATGCAATGATATTGCATTAGAGAAAACGATTCTTAGCGAAACTCATTATAATACAATATATTATACTGATAAGCTGTTCCAAAAGTTAACCACGTGTGTAAACTACCTATGTGAATACTCAAAAAAAATGTCAAGTACCTACGTTCAAAATTGCAGTAGTTATCTTAAAATGTTTTAAATATTTCGTCAAAATAATGATTTCCGTGAATTTTGCCGTTTTTCCGTCATTTTTTGGTAGTTTTTCTTTTCTAAAAGAAAATCTTTTGAGAAGTTCAAAAAATGAGTTAAATAAAGTACCATCAAGGTGTAATTTTCTACCGAAAGTATACCCTAGTTGTGTTAATCGAACAGTTACTTCTACCCGAAAAAGTTATTAGACATGAGAAAAAAAAACATTATAAACCAAATGCATTCCTCGTTTCGCTCGGAATCTTAAATAAAATATTTGTTTTTATTTTAATTAAAATTTGAAGATAGCCAAATTTTTATATTCTGAAAAGTTCAATACTTAAATTATAAATTTCTATAAAGTTATTTTATTTAGTTATTCATTTTCAAAATTTAAAAAGATTCTAATAAGTATAGGTACTTCTTAGTTATTATATTATCAATTCATATTCCATGTTCGCTAAACATTAGCTGATACCATAGGTGTGCTCAGGGTGTTCCGGGTGTGCCTAGGCACCACCTGCTATTATGAATTAATGATCCAAAATTTAATAACTCGAAAACGAAAAAAAATATTTTATTTTTTATTTCCTCTTAATTAAAAAAGTAATTTTAAAAATATACCTTATAATGGGAGAGAATTTGTATTTATAAAATATATTATCTTATATAAAATACATTGTCTATGCAGTACTGAGTACATTATATTAAATATAATATACATAAGAGGTAATATCTAATATCTATCCTAACTTATAATAATACCTAATAATCAACTTTATAGTTCGGTTTAATATAATGACTAAAAACAAAAAATAAAAATATAAAATATTTACAAAATATTGCTATTTTAACTACTCGTATCGCCACGAATAATATACAAAAAAATAATATAATAATAATGATAATAATAATAATAATAATAATAATAATAATAATATATAATATAATATAGGTACCTATATAATTATACCTAGATAATATAAAGAGGCCTAAAATTATTTGAGGCACCATCTGAAATTCAATTCTACGCACGCCTATGGTTGATACATTATTGAACGTTTAATTGACAAAAATTTAATTCATTTTTCACTTAACTATCTGTTAACTATAACAGATAGTTAAGTGTGTTTGTATTAGTATTTTGCTTTCAATTAATTTTTAGATTTTTAAAAAAATTAAGAGAATAAAAAAATCATCTACTTCAAAATATATTAATGTTCCATTTGAGTAAAAAAAAAACATTTTTTTTTTTTTTATTATAATGAATAATAAAATAATAAACAATAAGAAAATACATAATAAATTATCGTCTTGATGATTATAGACAAATGTTTTAAACAATTTCGATATAGAATAAAAATGTATAACGCTGTCTCTTGACACGTTTTGTACGAGTAACAACTCTAGCATCTATACGATTTTTTTAAATCTTGCTCGTTTATTTACACGTCATTACAAATTATTGTGCTAAACTTTCGGTATAACATTAAAATATTATATTATACTATAATTTATAATATTGTGTTATTTATATCAATTTTTCTGTTGTAAAAAACGATGGACGCTGAATTGTACTTCAATCGCCGAAAGTCCAGGAAGGATTTCACCAAACGGGTAAATACCACCGTGATGGAGACGTTGGATTTAGCCATACCTTTGAAATTCGTTGTATGTAAGTATGCGACTATAAAAAAAAACGATGGTCGTTCAGATCGATGCCACAGAATTTAAACTCACTAGAAACTTACGGGAAACAATTCCGAGGCCACCATTTTTGATGCTTAAAAAAACGTATGCTTTTTCAATATTTTGTTCGTTACCATCGTTTGTATCATTTCTTGGGACACAACCGCCAAACAACGTACTGTTCAGGCGAATAATACCATCACCATTGACCATAACTACGACACCATCCACATCACCACCGACCACCATTTCATCAGTCTCATCACACCATCGCACACGGTCTAAAACCGTATCGGTCAAGCCGTCGTCATCTTCGCCGCTGACTAAATCATCGACACCGTTCAGGCGAATAATACCATCACCGTTGACGATTCCGACGATTCCGTCAATCTGCACGCCGTTCCGGTCATCATTACCATTAACAGAATCGCGTATGACGACTTCGTGCAAATCGAACGACTTCGAAATCGGACATAATGAATGGACCGATAGGGATTCCGAACGCGGAGAAGATAAGCCGCGTATATCGACGTCATTGAAATCGATGGACATTGAAACCGGAGAGTGCGTATGGTACGAATCGGATTCCGAATGCGAAAATCCTATTGCGTTACGTTTATCGGGAACCCACAAAAACTTCGACGTTAGACCTAACATTGCAGTTTCGTGTACGACGAATTCGTGTAATGTGAGCGATATCATCAATATCACGCTGGTCGAACGGACCGGTTCGGATACCGAAAGTAGGAAACCTAAATTACGTATTACCATTGATTATAGAATAGACAGATGAGCCATGCCATAGGAAAAATCGGTATCAGTTAATTGCTGTCGACCACTGCAGAGCGCTGTCGGCGACTGCTGTCACGCGGGGTTAGCGTCCTACCATAGGTATGGAAGGCGGGTCAGAGAAGGGTGGCAGTCTATTCTATAATCAATGGTATTACGACTTCGTTAGAATCAATCGACGTCGAAATCGGGAAGAATTTGTGGAACGGAACGGATTCCAACTGCATAAAACCAATCGCAACACGTTTACAAAGAACCTACGAAGACGTTGACGTGCAACCTGACACTGGTTCCGATTGCGAACCAGATCGTCCGATAAAAATTCCGGTCAATGTGACCATCAGTTTCGTAACTAAAATAATCAGCGACGAAGTACGGGTTGATCAAAGCAGTATATTGTCTCAACCGGTCGCCATCCCGACAACGGACGGTGTGAAACGAACGGTAACTAAAATATCGTTTTGGAAGAACACTAAGAAGTATATGCACAACTGCGCGACATTTGTCGGTCGCTACGTTTGTTGTTGTAAAGTTTCACTATAATATTATTTACTTGCATTACATTATCTTATACAATTTTATATAATCTATGGGAATGGGAAATTATCTATAAAATTTTTTATATATACTTTAATTTTCATCTTTTGTCTAATTTCGACAAAGATTAGGTACATACATTTACGTTACAAATTATTATTTGTATTTACATACAAAATTTCACTCAATTATTATTTATATTTTGTTACCAATGTTACTTTTTATTCAGTTATATTATATCCACAAAATTTATATATTATATTATAAATGCATAATAATTACCAATCAATTACTTATTTTTTTTTTTTATCTATTAAAAATTATCTTTTTTTATTTATAGAAATAAAAATGGAAGGTCAATTGTAGAAGTTCCTCCTTCGTCCCTTCGGTCCTCGGAGAAATTATTGGTTTATTATACTTAAAATTTGAATGCCATGATATTGCATTAGAAAATACGGTTCTGAGCGAAACACAATATATTACAATAATCAATATACTATACTGATAATCCATTCCAAAATTTTACCACGTGTATAAATTACCAATGTTTTAAAAAATTTTAAATAAATTTCTAGTTCTTGTGATCAAATTTCAAGGAATTAAACCATTAATCCCAAAATTGCAGATAATATTAAACATTTTTGGAAAAAATTCCAAAACTTAACGAAAATAGTAATTTTGCCGATTTTCCGCCATTTGTTCGGTAGTTTTTCATCTCCCAAGAAAAAACTTTTGAAACATTCGATGAAAATGAGCTAAATAAAGTACCAAATAGATACAATTTGGTACAGAAATAATACTCTTCAAGTCCCTACGTCACAACCTAATAAGTTATCATGATATAAAAAAATTTAAAATAACGGATACCGTAATTTTGCCGATTTTCGGTAGTTTAACTATAAAAGCTTATAAAAAAAATTGTCAGAAACGATTTTCAAAATATTTGGTAAAAATATTTAATAGTATTTGATTATCTTCAATAAAATTTTCAAGCCGATAAACTCAAAATTGCAGGAAATATTTAACATTTTTGAAAAAAATTTATAAGTTCTATATTTAGTCGGAAAATCAACCAATTCGTTCCAAAATTTAACCACTACTAATGTTTGTACTCAAAAAAAAGTTTCTAATCCCTACGATCAAAACTCAATTGGTTATCATAAAAAAAATAAAAAATAAAATAAAAAAATTTTAAATTACAGAAATCGTAATTTTGCCAATTTTCCGCCATTTTTGGTAATTTTTCATCTCTCAAGGAAAAACTTATGAAAAATTAGTAAAGTAAAGTACCTAGTAGATGCAATTTGATATGGAAATCATACCCTATTCGTGATAATCGAAACATAATTTCTACTAGAAAAAATGTTTTCAGGCATCAAAAAAAACATCTTTGTAAAACCAATACAATTTGTATTCCTTGCTTTGCTCAGAATCTAAAATGACATAATAAAAGTTTGAATATGATTAATTTTCATAACTTATTAAACTCATATTAGGCATCTGATGCGCACAGTAGAAAGTATTCTACCAATAAAATAATGAGTCATTAAAATTAGACCTCTACGAAGCGTAGGAATATTTCATTTAAAACCGATTTTCTCATCGAAATGTGTATTCGTATATTATTCTATCATAGCCGTCAATCTACCACACAACGTGTTATGAAATTACCTAAAATTTACTCTTAAATAACAGCTAGGTTGCGTACTAACCTAAGCATTTACATTAAGACGTTAGATTATAAGATTCTATAGTTAAAAATTTATTTAAATCTAAATAAATAAATAATATAAATATAAATATTTTATTTAAATATGTACAATCATAGACACTTGAACTAAAACTTTACGATTTAAAAACATCACAGTAAAAAAGAAATGAATTACAACTGATATCATGGAAATATGGAATTTATGGAGGAAAGAAGGATAAATACAAATACTGAGGGATATTTTAATTAGGAAATCACGAGAAGCGAAAGAAAGGTTTCCGGAAGAAATATGTAGTGAGCTAGACTGTTATGAAAACAGGTAGTAGAGAAGAAGCATTCAAAATATTTATCAAATTCTTTGGTAGTATATCATTAGAGTTGGGCGAGTACAAAATAGTAAGGTTAGTAAGGTAGTATAGTTTTATGTTTTAGTTTGTCTTCATATGATACATGATATAAGTGTTAAGATTAGGGCAGAGGCGGCTTGATCATGCATTTTGTGGTTCACTGAACCACCAATAATTTTGGGGTGGGTGTCATTTTAATAGATGTGGACTTGGTTTAGGTTACCTGGTCTTAGGTGGTAATATGAAAATGATAATTTGATAGCCAAGTCATTGCTAGCAGCAAATAGATACAATCACCAAAGATTGAATAGCATACATTAACTGCATTAACGATTAACTTATATACAGCTTTATAATGAAAATATAGTCACGAATTAACCAGTAGCGGATCTAGAGTTAAATTCTAGGGGAGCCTTCAAAATAAATTATTACTAAGCAAAACAAAAAAAAACCTAGTTTTGAAAATAGCTTTTTTTAAAATAGTTTTTAAATTATTTTAAACTATATGATTACTTATATATAATTATATATTTTTATTTCTAATGTTAAATTGTTTGATTGGTTATTTACAATTCGGTACTAATCATATTAAAACATTGAAATTTCTTAGCAAGTTTTAGTATAGATAATAATCGTCAAAAAATTATAAAATTAAGTAAGGTTATGTAGTTTGACTTTTTTGTAGGTGGGTGGGTGGTATTTACTAATCTTGAACCACCAACTGAAAAATGTCAAACCACCTCTGGATTAGGGTATTATCGAGAATTCGAGAAATTATAATGGTTTTATTCTTGAACTCTCTCTTTGTTAAAAAAAAAAAAAAAAATACAAAGAGAAAAAAACAAAATTTCACTGATAAGATTGGTACTAGTATTTGGTATTTTTCCAGCTAATACGAATTACGTTTATCGTATTAGTATATATATTATACATAAAGTATATACTATATACTATACATATACTATACATTTTATAATTTTCATTATAAAATAATATATCTACTAATGTCTTATTATATCTACTTATTTTAATATTTTAGAATCTGATTTAATAATATTTAGGTCAATGATCAGCAGTTATACAATTTATTATTACGCATAATCGATTATTGAGAGGATGTTACATCGAAATCATATTATACGGAAGTATCTATTTATGTAATGTTAAATATAAAAATGTCTACCCGTCGATTTGTATTTGGTAATTTTTTTTTTTTTTGTTATAATAATAATAATATTAATACAGTGGTAAGGTATAATTTTAAATGTAGGCAACACTAAATATATCCGTTCAATAACCCCGGATTGAAATGGGGTTTCCGGGAGGAGCTAGAGACACTGGAATACACATTTTTTTATGTTTTTAATATGTTAAATCTTTTTTCTATAGATACTCATTGGTCTTATTAACAATATTTTAATATTTCACACACAAATTTGAAAAATCATTAAAATGTGCTCAATATATATCTATGTTATGTAGTTAATTTAATTTAAATACTCTTTTAAACAAAATAGTTATAATTAAGTTAATTATTATGATTAATAAATTAATAAATTAGTATAATTTATATATTTTCGACGTATACAAATTTTAGTACCACCGTTAATTATATAATAATTGACTCAGAGTAATATTTTTGTTTCATAGTCCTTTAAAGGTGTAGGTACATTATTATTACAAACTGTCACGAATATTTTCTAATTGTCAAGAGTTTTCTCCTGTCATATTTATATACTTGGTGGGTATTTGAAAAAGTATTTTGTATCGCAAAGGTTCAATATAATATTTTTATATTTAGCATTCACTATTCATTACAGGAATAACATTTATTTTTAAGTCATACATAATATTCATTTTTATTGATAAATTTCTATAAAATGAGAGTTGACTGTTGTATAGTTAGACGTGTAACATTATAAATTACTATAAACAGTAATTCAACAAAAAATAAATTTTACTCCAAACAACACAACTTCAGTACAAAGTATATGAAGATCGGTGTTCATAGTACTTATTGTGTAAAAACTAAAACTATAAATGTATTTGTAATTTTAAACTTACAAAGTTGATAGGACTTCAAATTGTTAATTGTTATTTGTAAATTTTATTTTCCAAAATGTTATATCAAATTCCTAAATAGACTTTAATCTATTACTTCCACCAATAGGAAACATGTAACATATCACTACTCAATATAATTTAGACATTATTTAATTAATATAATTATCCATAATTTAATATAGATATTATTGATCATTTATTATAAAATTTTAATTTTTATGGTTCTAAATACACTAATAAAATAATAACAATAAAACACAATATAAACTTGAAGGATATTTAGATATTTTAATTTTGTTGATAATTATAATATATTATAATCAATACTTAAACAAATACAAGTTTATAAATTATTTGTATAACTAGTTAAAATATTATATAATTAAATAAAAATAAATAACAATTAGAGGTTAAGATAACAATATAGCTCGTTCAAAAATAATTTAGGACATTTTGACTTTTGTTAAGACATAATAATAGATATATAACTATAATAATGTTATATTTGTTTATGTAGGTTAAGTATTATGGATAGTTATTTTTATTTATTGATTATAAAGTAGATTTTAAACTAAAAGTACCGATAATATATTAAACGAATTCTGTAAAAATAGTAGTGCTTAAATAATTGAAATATCTAACGAAATTTCTTGGAGCCCTTTATAATTATTTCAAAAACAAAATGTCTAATGGTTTTGATGACATTTGATGTATTGAAAATTGTACATAATATTCATTATATTATATCTAATAAACATTTAAATATAATAACAATTATTCGTTTTACTGTTGACTCAATAATGTTCAACGCGTAAAACTAGTAGCGCACCCGTTGGGAGGGGGCTGTGAAGTTTCATTCCCCTAATTTGTTTTTATTTTTACAAATATTCTATAATTTTACTCGTGAGTTAACTTTATTATCGTAGGGATAAGATAAACTTCAAGCCTCTTACCAACAAAATATTTCTGGGTGCGCGTTTGTGTAAAACATATTTAAGTATATTCGGAAGCGATATAGAAAAAAGCGAACACCAAATGTTATTTGTATGGATTATAAATTAATTAATTCTTAACATAATAATATAATTATTATTATAATAAGTGTAAAATAGGCCATTTTTTTGTGAATATTACCTGGGTTAGATAAATATGATCAAAATCTGAACAACAAACATTTATCAAAATTATGATGACATTTAAAAAATGTACAATATTTAATTTGTATTGGTCAATACATTTTAATTTTATAAGATATCGCGAGACATATTGTCCATTTTAACATAGGATACATACTTAAAAAAATGACCTATTAAATATATTTTTAAGTATATTACAATATTATAATATGACAAGCTAAGAATTCATAATTCATAATAATTGCATAATTTTAACTAATTAATATATTATAATAGATATATAACAATGTACTTATGTAAAACTTATAGTGTAAATTATTGTCTCGATTATTATAATAGTATAAATATAATTTTACTCTAGAGTCGTATAATAGAGGTATTAAATGGTATTAATGTGGATCTAATTTGATGAAAAAACTGAAAGTGCAGGAGATTATGTTTAGTTGGGATTAAGGCAGAGGTTATTGGTTTGATTTGAGCAAAGACTTAACGTTTTAACTCAGTTCTAATTTCACAGATTAATATAAAATTTAACGTAACACAGCAAAAATGTAACCTACAGTAGAGTACAAAGTCAATTTATGATTTATATGGAGATATACAAGAGCAATTAATAATAAAATTGCATTTCTTAAACACTTAAGAAAAGTCTGTTTTTTTTCGTTTCATTTAGGAAAATGTATACAGGTACAAACATATTAATATGTATTAAATATAGACATACGAATAATTTTTAGAGGAGCTAATTTAATTACTAAGGGTGAATAATACTACTCAAGTCCTCCAATTATGCACTAAGGAGTTTATAAAATAATTTGAGACCAGTGTTTAACACAGTTAATGGTTACTATGATAATATGACATCTATTAGATAGCAGTAAATAAATATTTTGGGTAAAATCAAAATAAATTAAATACATATATGTACTTAACGTCATATATAGTTGGGTTAGGTATTTAACTGGTAGGTAAAAAAATGTTTTATCTCAGATTTTTTTATGATGAATATAACTCTCGAAAATGTGAGATTAGTGTTGAAGTGAGTACAAATAAATGAATGAACAGCTAGATATTTAGCTGATAACTCTAGGCCTTTGTCAGGCCATTAAAATACAAATTAAAAATGTGAAATATAAAAATATCAAGAGATTTCATTCTCTTCCCCACTTCAACCACTGTTTATGCCTAATATTGTTATCAGTTATCAGAAAATAACAAACGTAATAACTATGGCAATATCGTATTTCATACGTTACAATAAATATACAACTAAATAACAAAATAATAACATCTACTATAATTTTAACGATTTATATAAGTAAATATTGTGTATTAATTATTATAATTGCACGAATGATACAATGTGAGATTATATATTTTATATTGTTTTCAAAAACAATATATTTATATTTCATTGTGTATGAGAAAAATAATGCCAATTTTGCGACAATTAAAATAAAAAGCTACCTTAAAAGTAGTTTTAAAATTTTATAGTTCCAAATATTTAGTATAATAACATTTAACGACGGCGGTTCAAAATGTTGTTACCCTTTATTTGAATTAAATTCTATATCGTTATGAATAATCATTTACTACTCTAAATTTTGCCACTCGGGCACTACTAATGCATATTTACCAAATCTACATTGATAAAAACCTAATTGAAATTTTAGGAAACGAGGGTTAGAGTAGAAAAAGTTCTGAACAAATTGATGATTTTGGTGGCCTTGTGGATATTAAGGTGATTTAGCCCTCCGATTTCCGTCAATGATTACCTAGCTACACGGTGGTAAATTGTAGAAGAGATTTTGATTTTACGATAATATTGATAATATTCAATTCGATAAATAAAAGACGTATTGTATGTTTCTAACGGTGAGCATATACAAAATAAATGCAAAATAAAAGAAAAGCATTTGTACGGAAATTTTGGGTTAATGCAGTAGCAGTGAGTTTTTAAAGGTGTTACATAATCTAAAAATAATTATTACAGACATTAATTTAATCCCCCAGAGAAGCAGGTTAGTTACATACGGAAATTAAGTATATTAGCTAAATGTGTTTATAATATTATATATATATTTTTTTTATATATAATATTATGTTTATACAAAAAAATCACAGGTTGCTGAACTGTCTGGTTCACGACAGGCGAATAACGATAGTTTGAAAACAAAACAAAATACAAAACGAACTTATTATAACTAAAACAAATCATATACATTACATAACCTATTGTTTTTAAATACTTTTCTTCTCTCATTTTTTTTCTGTTATAAATATTATACTTGGTAATATTTTACATTAATAGTCGGTCAAGCAACTCAGTGGATTCATCGAATCGTTCATTTCGTAGAGGCTAGCTATTGCTATGAAAATTAAATACCACAACATTAGGACAGCTCCGAATTTCCTATCCAACTTCCATCCGTTCATGTGCGTTGCCACCAACAAAAACACTACGGTCGATAGCAGTGTCAACGTGCAATATGTTAAACCTAAAACAATGATGAAAATAATAATACTTTTATTGTTCGGGAAAATATTTTGTTTTTAACTTCTAAATATAGGTCTAAATTATATAATGTATTCAATATTTTATATAAAATAATAACTATTGAGATTTACATAATATTACTTGATGTTCTGGTATTTAAAATTTTTCGAGTTACGTTAAAATATATACAACAGTTTTAGGTGAAAATGGAGCCATAATTATTTTTGGAAATTCAAAAATAAATACTTTAGGCATACTTACTGTATTAGAAGTATTTTATTTTTAGATTATATTATGAGAAAGTGAAAATTTTCAATTTTAATATTAATATTAATAATTTTTCTCTATTTTTAAACTAACCAGTAAGCAATCAGGGTTGTAAATTTCTAATAACAGAATATTCGAACAAAAAATTTTCAAAATATAAATTAATATTAAGTCCTAGGTCGCTAATTTTACATAATTTAAAATTTATACATAGAAAAAATAACAAAAAAAAAATGTTTAAATATATTTTTATGACGATATATTTGTAAGGATAAAATAAAATCGTATTAAATTAATTTGATTTATAATGTTATTATTTCAACAAACATATTTGGTTAGGTTACTAGTTAGGTATAAATGTATAATGTTGAAATTATAGTGTAAAGACGGTAAATTGTGATATGCTTATAGGAAGACTGGTAGAGGAAAGTTAAATACAGATATAGCTTTAAAGAGGATAATTTAACTTTCAGGACGCCCAATTCTAAATATCCCACTGATACAGAAAAGTATTTAAGAGATAATATAATCAAAATTCGAGATAAAATAGATTTAAATTGCTCGGGAATGTTTTAAGAAGGTGTAAGTGATAGGTAGATCGGAATGTACCTATGTATAAGACTATAATATCAATTATCGATTTTACTCACCTTTACTGTATACTTTCACAGTACTTCCAGGATTAAATACAGCAGTTTGCAAAAACCAAGGTAAACCTAAACATACTAATATGTCAAAAACGTTGCTTCCGATTGCGTTAGATACAGCCATATCACCATAACCTAAAATTTGATGCAACAAAATTGTTAAATATAAAGTTTTTTAAAGTTTTTGGTATACCTAATATGACTTTTATTTTTATAATTATTATTATGTATTTATATGAATAAACATTTTTCATTATTAAATTGAGAGATTGTTATTAAGCCATTTTTCATCTTACCTTCTTTTACTACCGAAAGACTAGACAAAGCGTCTGGTACACTGACCCCAGCTGCCACAAATGTTAGCCCCATGACGGTATCTGGTATTCCAAGTGTATTACCTATAACAATAATTTTAATTACTGACATTTTTATAAATAAAATTGTTTTGATACGTAAAAAAAGTATTATTAGTTTGATATTATCATTTTTTTAACCTTTATCCCACTCAAGTGGGATGTGCTATACCCTTATCCTTAACTAAATCGATATTTACATTTTTTTATTTTTTTATTAACTTCAAATTTTTCTTTATACCGTTATATACTTATATATTATATACCTTTTCAAATCATCTTATTCTATCATTTGTTCAATTATTTACATTATTTTTAAAACTGGCATACAGAATTTTATTTAACAAAAATAATTTAAATATTTATAAGTAAATAAAAGATTTAAATATTTGAACTTATTTTTATTTATTTTTTCGCAATATTTTAAATGTTCCTGAATCTTACCTATAACTGTGATCATCCAGACCATTATATAAGAATACACAGATATCCATAGCATAGATATTATGAACGTTAATCCGTACCAGCTTTTAAATTTCTCCTTCCTACAATCAGGCATCGTGTAATAACATGTATAATGAATAGGAAACATTATGATCCATTGAATTAATTGTAGTATGTTTCCGCTTTCCGGTTTTGTTAAAGGATTTGACTAAATAACAATTAATTACACAAATTAAAACATTATTACATTTTTGGTTTAATAGTTTTCATAAGAGTAATATAACTATAACTATAACCATTACTATTTAAAATTTAAGTTCACACATAAGGTATTATTTTTGTTAATCCTCTTTTGTTTAACTACTTTAAAGTAATCACCCAGAAATATTTATATTTAAATATAAAATAAACGTAAATGACAATAAAGAATTTCCTATACGTCCAACATGCAATACACAAATCACAGTTGAGCATATTCTAGTTGAATGTCTGAAATATGAAGCTCAAAGGCAGCACATCCAATTACCTTCAACTCTATATGTGAACTACTGTATCCTGATTTCGAGGAGATTAAAAAAAGACCATATAATTTATCAAAGGAGTATATCTTGATTTAACTATATAATTGTAAAATCCTTATTAATATATTAAATTTAATGTTACTAACAGCCAATGGCCAAGATATCGCGGCTAAATATATGGGAAATGTAAATGATGTGTGTCATAAAATTTAATCAAAATTTCCAATGTTATCTCTATTATTTTTGTTATAAAATATTTTCTAATCACGTATGATGATCATCAAAAACAATAATAATAATTGTTTTAAATTTTAATCTATTACTTTATAGGCTTAATAAATATAAATTGTATGTTTGACTGTTATCCATGTTTTTCTTATTTGTTAATTTTGTAAAAGCCGTTTGGCGTTAATAATAATAATAATAAATATGAGTAATAATTTAAAGATTTTTAGTTATTTGTTGATTTGGAATTGCTGATATATATACTTTACAAACAACTACCTATATTACTTATTAAAATAATTGCAGTAGTGTATTTAGTGGGAAACTCTTTGATATTTTACTATCCCGAGTGATAAAATTTTAATATACAAAATGAGTAGCAAACTAATATTATGTGCATTAGAAACATACGAGATAGATTCATCAGATTTTTGCTTCTAGTAAAATTGTTTGGGCATTAGGTAGGTATATCACATTGGTATGTAATTTATTAATATAATTAGTGAAATTTCAATTTCATGAGTGACGATTATTATAATTTTAAAACCTAAAAACTTTAAAAACATTGCATTATAGTCTTAAAACAATAAGTGTACCACATTTTCAAGATAATTAAATGTACAAGTATAATATATTTATATATAAAAAAAAAATACTAAGTGAAATTCGTGTTACATACCTCTTCATCCTCGTGATATACTTTAGGTATATAGTAATCGGGATTTTGTTGTATTTGTTGATTTTTTGATTGTTGATTTTGATCTTGTTGTTCTACTCCTGTCGATCCCGTTGTGTCATACCCTATTGGACTTTTGGTACCAGTTAACTGAATCTGTTCCTGGCCTTCTTTAACATCTGACATCGGTTGATCCGTAAATAAGTCTTTTATCTAAGCAATGTGTAAGGTAAAATTATATTACATAACTCAATTGTAACGTATAATCATATTTATTAATAAACATGTAGGTTAGGTTATGTCGAATCGTAGGTAAATATTGAAAGGAGAGCTCAGTATTTTTTCTTCTAAACATCCTCCAATGAATTTATTAAAAAATCAATATATTAAACTCATTATAAAATTATATTTTTGATCAATTATCTATTTCCCAAAAACTATCAATCAGATTTACACCGATGAGTTTAATTCAAGAAAAGTAATTAAAGAAACTGTTCATAATTTTATGAACTCAAAATGTTACTTTTTATTGTGAAATTAATTTCACATTTTTATTTGTTTTTTAAATTTTTTTTTTTATAATATGCTTTATCTTAGGATTAAATAGTTAAGGGAGCAGTCACTACATATCTCTATAGGGATATTTCATATTTAACATTTACTAGACGAAAAATTGTTTACGTTGTTGATTGATGGACACAGTTCATGAGTTACACAACTACAGAACTCTTTCATTTCAAACCAACAATTTCATAATATGGATGCAAGTGGTAAATTTAATAGGAAAGAAATTAATATTTATTGACCAAAAAGTCCTATAAAAAAATTGAATTAATTAATAAACACAAGCGCTTAATTAGAGTATTAAGAAACAATTAAGTTTAAAAAAAATTAAACATGTATTTATTATTTACTTATATTAGGTTTATAAAATTTGTTAATAAATTGCAGACTATAAAGTAATTTACTTTAAAGTATATTTTGTTTCAATCTAACCCTAACCTAATCCTGACCTAGACGGTTCGGTCTTTCCCCTTAAATCCGTCACTGCGGGCGGTTGCGAAGTCTGTGGAGTTGATAAAACTATTATTTAGATATCCCTTCTCTCCATTAAAACATATTTTAAACAATATGAAGTTATTAATAATTTCAGAATAACCATACTTGTTCTGACATATTGTTTTTTTTTTTTTATATATATAAATGGGCTCAACAACATTACTCATAGAGTATAGCTGGGATGTTTACCCTATCCAACCTAACCATAAGAACAATTATATAATTGTCATACTTATTTAGTAATTTGTAATTAAGTATGATTATACACTCGTGTTTAATTCACCTAATCTTATTATATGTATTATATATAAAATGTATACTAACTTGTCCATGATTTCTCGGTGGGAAAGGTAAGTTCCAAGTGTTCGCCCATGCTTCCAAGTACAGATTGTAATATAACGCTACACAGTAAACTACATAGGCCAGGAGCAGCATTGAACTTTCAACCCTTGATGATGTCAAATATAATAAATTGGAGTTATTTGAGATAATGAAAGATTTTCAACAAACTGACGGTGATATCACTTACCATGAAATAGTCTCGTTGTAGATCGCCAACAGCATGATGAGTATGCTTATGGTGTAGAAAAACGAATCTCTGCAGAGGGGCCACCAATTTAGGTAAGTCACAGTCGTGGAAGCTAGACCACACACAGCTATGACGAACATGATATTAAAAACGGCAGATCCAATAACACCACTCACGCCAATGTCATCTTTGGCTAAGAATACGCCGATAACGACGGTGGCCAATTCAGGGGCCGAACTACCAGCCGCCATAAAAGTCGCTCCAGCCACATCAGGACTAACTTTAAGTTCTGTTAAACATTTTTTGACGTTTTATGAAAGTTCATTATTTTATTGTTTAGTTTTATAAATAATCTACTAAAACTTTGAATATAGTTAAGTCTTAAGTACTATTATGTATCACTAGTGTTGTAAACAATTCTTAACATATTTCATATACCAAAATAAAACATAATAAGCATAGTATTGCTTCTATATAATTTGTTTATAATAATTCATAACTGATTGTTCATAACTTTAATGATACGATTATTTGAACATTTAGGATATATTATATATTATATATATATAATACATCCGTCAACCCTTTTAATTAACAATAAAATTGTTTTGTTATTAATTGAAAAATTGATTAAATTGATTAAGATAAAGAAGAAAAATATTATATTTAGAATATATATTTTATTGAATATTTTAAATTAAAAGTAAGTAAAATTTTATTTGACAATAAAAAATAAAGGTACTAAAATTCTTTACAACACTACCTACGATGTAATGTCAATATTATAGATATCAATCTATACATTTCTAATAAAATATTTTATATACTAAATATGTGGCGAATATATGAACGATAATTTTATAGAGTATACAGTTAGAATGATTATTCGCTATAGTTTTTGTAATTCACAAAAAATTCATATTATTATTAAAATTATAATTTTAAAATAATGAAATATATATATAATTATAAGCATAGTTTGTATATACACTGTAAATACAAATAAATTGTAAGTATAGAAATATAATATGTAATATTTAGATAAAAGGTACCTTCGCAAATTCTATCTAACGACTTGACGAAATAATGATCGCATACAATTGCTAGTCCTAGAAAACTGTAGATGCATATAATTATATGGACTAAAACTCCTCCACGTCGTCTAATAGACGGTCTCATAAATGGCCTAGGGAACTGCTTTATGGCGGGCGGTGTGCATTTCTTCTGTGATATGTCGTCAGTAATGTTCGTTGATGTTTTTTCTGTTCCAAGCACCTGAGGTATGTCATTAAAATTGTATTTTTATAATAAAAATATTTAAATAAAACATAGTAGGTACGATTTTAAATTTTATTTTATTGTGAGAGTGACGATGTTAAATTAAAATTCTCTATCGTTTTTTGTACCAATGCTACTATTATTAACATTTTCTAATGTAACGATCCAAAATAATAGTTTTAAATATTTTCAGTCAAAACAATTTTTTTTCTACATTTTTAATATATTTACCTATTCTGTTAATGATTCTAAATATTTATTTTGTGATCCAAAAGTAAGCCTAACTTAACCCAAAAGTTAAGAATCGATGATTTATATGATAAAACATCATATTATAATGATCACAAATTAATATTACAGGAATGTACTTAACCAGTACCTAATCAAATAATTTTCCTATTACCTATATATTTTATTATCACCAATTTCATGTTTTTACTTTAAATATATTTTTTGTTTCCTTTACATATATGATAACAAATTTGCATTATTATCAGTATTAAGTAAATTAAGACATTATGAGTAACCAGTAATAGGCTTATTACTTAGAATATCTATATAACTTGTAAAGATAATGCAAATATAATGAATTTGCATTAAGTAAAATAAAAATATTTAAATTACTTTCATGCTGCTAAAACTTAAACATATATTATTAAAGGATGTTAAAAATGTGTTTATATTTAAATTTAGATAATAATTATTTTATATGTTAAATTCATACTTAAATTTAGTAATTTATTAATACCAAATCCTAAATATTATTTAAAATATATCAGTCGTGAGATAGATTTAACAAAAGGCGACAGGCGTAACATGCAGATATAGTTATTACAAATGTAACGTTCAATAACAAAATAATGAGTTGTTAATTTAAAAAAAAAAATTAATACCTATTTAATATTTTATTATTATATACAAATATGTAGGTAATAATTATAATTTAATAATTATTGTATTTACACAATAGACGTTTTTAGAATTCAATAGCTGGGAGACAGACATCAAAATTTATTTTTCAATTAAAAAAAAGAAAACTGTGTTTATCATGTAATTACTATAATAGTTATTATTTATCATGGTAAAAACATTTCGCTGAAGAAGGACAAATGCCGACTCCCAAATGTCTCCCTCACCACGTAGACATGCAAATTATTTGCACAATAATATTATGACATAAATAGTATAAAATTAAAATTAAAATCCTTTAAATATTGTTTATTTTGACGATTATTACTTTTTAGGTATATTTAATTCTTGTAAAAAACTATATTTTAAAAAATTATGTTAACTACAAGTAGTTGATGCTTATCAATTACTAATAATAGGGATGTAAGCCTTACATTGTAAGGTATAAATTAATAAGGGGTAGAGTTTTAGACTTTTCGTAACCATTACACCAATATATAATATCTGATTCAAAGAAAAATAATTATCTGTTATAAGTTGTCAAATATTACGTGATTACATAAAAAATATTAATTACTATAGGCATAATCATGTATTAAATAATAAAATTCAATACGTGTATCTGGGTTATTGCCTTTTGGGTAATAGCATAATCGTGGTCACCGAAGCGTTAGTCAATGTTGTATAATGCTGTTAATTATTAAAAAAAATGATAAAACAATAACAAATCATCGAGTTGGAATTACGATAAGAGTTGAATAACAATTTTAAGTTATATAGGTACTAGCCAAATACACAAATTTCAAATGATAGCATGTCACCATGTTTTACTTTATATTTATAATATAATAGTTAATTTTAAACAGTTGTGCTATTATTATTTAAAATATATGTAAATTTACACGAAATGTGCATTCAAATTCAAAACGTTTGAAATCCAATATTACACAAAAATTTTTTTCAAATATTTAGTTTTTATTATTAATTAGTCGGTTAGTTTTGTGCGTAGGAATACGGTTTACATATTTTTTTTAAGGAGTAGTTGAAGTAGGTGTGGTCATATATACTCAACTCATAATCTAGTATCAATATAGATATAAAACTGATAAGAAAAGATACTAACACAGTCCTTACATAACGTTCTGAAAACTGTAATGTCTAAAAAAACCAAAAATGACGAGTAACGAAAATTTGTAAACTATGGTAATCGTCATCACGTAATAAATTATTCCCTAAAAACAAACAACGATTATTATTAAAAAAACGCCTACATTAATTAAACAAAATAGACAATAGTTGATATTTTTTAAAACCTATATCACGATTGTATAATGAAAACATATAAAAAGTCAACGCTGCACAATTCTTGAGAATTATTATTTAATTATATAATATTTATATTATTATCAGGAAATACTAAATCACAACAATAATCGATAAAATATCAAAAATCAGTTTGGAATCTTTCCATTTTATTTTATTATTTTCTATTATTTATTGTTTTCTATCGTTATTCATAATTTATTTAACAAAAATATAGTTATCATAGGACAGTGTAAATATGTATTCAAACGAATCAATTTATTATAATAAATGTTTAAATGTTAAAAACAACTTCATTTAAATGATTTTATAAATGTAAAGAGATATACTATACATGTAAGTTATAATCTGTATAGATTAATATGTCTTAATTAAACTTTAATATTGTATTCAATTGTCACTTATATAATTAATTTATATTAAAAAAAATTAATCAATTGTATGTGTTATTAATACATAGGAAATAAAATAAATTAAATATTGTACATTTTCTAATAAATTAATAATTGGATAAAATATATGCAATTTGTTAAATTATTAAATTATAAACCAAAATAGGCTTAGCTGTATATTATTATATTATGTTCATACAATAAATTTACCTAAGTTTTCTGTCATACCGGTAAAGTCATTTATTGTCTTATTGATTAAATTATTATTATTTTAATGATAAATTGTCATAGATATATTATTTATATAGTATATTAAATAAAACGTATAAAAGGTCAAAGGTTTATTTTATAAATATTATTTATTAACTTTTTTGTGCTCTGCTGTCACTCTAATAAATGAATATAATAAAATATTTTAAGGGTATACGTTAAAGTTTTTAACACAATGATTGTCATATCAAGAACCCTTCATAATTATACTATACAAATTCCTTTGCATAATCAAACAATAGTGCGTTTTTCTGTGATCATACTTCAAAATATAAATTTCTCATCTTATCTGTTATGATTAACTTGTTTTTGTTCATACAAATTAATTAAATTATTTAAACGACAAAATTATTATATAGGTACCACAACATTTTAATGTTTGTTGAAAAAATATAATAATACGTACAATGTACAACAATTGTACGAATGAAAATGAGTAATTCATAATAAATCAACAGTTTTGCGAACGGAATATTACCTATTAAACATTATACTATTTATTGTTACAATTATAGACATGTTGACAGTATTGAAAAATAAAGTTTAAATTATCATTAAATATTATTGATTCAATAGCTGTTATAGTATTTGTGTTTGTTTTTATTAATCGTATCTATGCTGTAAATAGTATATAACTGTTTAATATTAAATAATTAAAGTAAAATGATTGTCTTATAGAATAATTTTTACTAAACAATAAATTGATATAATGTACATCGAATATTGATTAAAATGTTTAAAAAATTGTCTAAAAATAATCCTGGATTCGTATTTAAAATTTAGTATTTTAATAGTGTAATATTAATTGACAACGGGTGTGTATGTAGGTTTTCATAATTATTATATAGGACTTTTCATTTTTGCATATTTAATTATTATAAATTTAAATTGTCAAAAAATAGTGATTAAACTTATTTTCATTGTAATCATTAAGTTTAATCAAGTGGATAATCAATTTATAAAAATTACTGCTTTAATTTTTGTAGAATGGAAAATAGAAAAAATAACATTATGAATTTATAATATTATTTTAGTTTTTTATACTGGTCATTACAAACTTACAGTATAAACAACTTATCATTATAATTTTTCACTCTTTTTCACATCCAGTAATCTATTACTTAAATGTGCGAAAACCAAAAATGATATCTAAAATAATCATTGTGATTGTAAAATATTATATGGACTATTGGATTGTATGGTCGGCTGAGAGAAATTTAAAAGTTGAAAATTGTATTTTATAATTTATTCCCTACGCGATCGTGTTACGATTACGTAATCGAAGGATATATAAATAAATAATGTTAATTATCGCGAAAAATGACCACGTCCCTTGTGGATGCATTAATCACACAACAGTATACATTTATAATAAATTAGAAAAGGTAAAGTTATTTTATTTTTGAATTTAACTACCTCGAATAAAATACTAATTTTTTAATTTTTTAATATATGTATTAATTTATAGGATTTTTAAAATGTTGATGTTTGTTTTAAGTAATTAAAAACTAAAATAATATTTTATTATTGATATTCATTAAAAGTATAAAGTCAAATAGATATTATTACAATATTCTTCTTAGAAAAGAATAAAATATTAACATTTAAATTCATTAACAAATTTGATTTTTTTTTTCTGTCCATCATAATATTAATAAACATAACAAAGAATAATCACGTAAATTCACGAATAATACATATTGTTTAATATTAATAATTCCTTTGAACCTTTTATTATATTATTTAAACGTAAGGTGGAAAAATATTAATATAAACAACAAAAATATAAATAACTAAAAAAAATTTTAATAATGAGTCTACAATGTTAATTGTTTGAGACATATATGCTGGCGGCTGAATATGTAGTTATGAGATTTCAACGTAAATAATTTTAAAAATTAAACATTTTTATAAAATAACATTTTCATTTCTCGAAATTAAAACTAATTTTATCAATATTTTGTGATTAAAATAAAATTTCTAACGTGTCTACCTGTCTCTTACTGTAATATATAATATAATAATATTTATAATTTTGTTCTGATAAATAATAATTTTCTATAGAATGTTATTGGTATATTGTAAATTTATTTAATTATGGTAAAACTACCCAACTACCTATCGTTGTAATAGTAAGAGTAAGTACGATTATTACCGAAGAAGAATCCGTTGTAGTCCTGTTTTCATTTTGTAGTGACGATTGTGTCGACGGAATTGTTGTCTGTGCTGTCGTGTAACTACTTTCTGTACTCACTAGTGTGGTAGATGGAAATGGTTTGTCTGTGGTCGACAATAAGACTGTTTCAGAGGATAATAATGTCCCATTGTTTTGGGTGCAATCTATGATTGCTGTAAGCGCAGCGTACAATAATAAAAAGCCACCCCAAATCAATATTGAACATGATCTACTCGGCCTCCTTTGTCTAATCATATGACGAACACGCGAAACGTTCTGAAACAAAATAAAACGATTTTTTTTTAAGAAGAAAATATTTATCATATTTAGTAAGAAATAGTTGTATTTTCAAATGATCAAATAGATCGCGATAAATTACTCATCAGAATTACTCTTATTACTTATCTGAGGTACACCGATATTAATTAACATAATTATTATGCTAATATATACAGTAAAAATGTTAATAAAAACCCTACCTAGAATATAATAATATGTTGTATCATTCGCTATTACGTATTGAATACAAATCTATAATTTACTGATTCCGGCTGGTTTTAGTCTAAGCATAATATATATTTAATTATGATCAGTATTACAACTGAAATATTTAAAAGCATTTATATTTGTTTAATAAAATACGTTATGGCCAATATACAATATGTATAACTATAATAATAACTGCTTAGACAACATTTCATATTTATAAATATTTTTTAGCTGTGCGTTTAGTATATAGTTGCATTAAAATAATTACTAAATTTGTTATATGCGATACCTACTTATTTCGTCATAAGTTTATTATTGTTTATATAATCAATGAATTTAGTACATTTACAGTAACAATTAGAATGCATTATTTATAATTAATATAATAAGTACGCCTTAATCTTATTGTTTTTAATTTGATGATATTGAAATTTATCGTAATTATTCATACGTTGATTACACGTTTAAAAATAATGAAAAATCGAATAGAAACATTAAAATATTTTATAAAAGCGTATGATTTAATTTAGGAAATTAAAATAATGTATATTATTTTAAGACCATAAAATTATAATGAACTTAGTAAAATCTGAGTATTAAATGGGTATCAATATAATTTGGTTTGGAATGTGTATATTCAATATTAAATTTTAAATTAGATTATCATTTGTTCTACAGTATATATAATTGATTGATATTATTATCAATTTATTACCATTAAATAAAATGTAATTGGTTATAAAATAATTTTAATGTCAAATTTGTTCAAATAAAAAAATCTTATTCCACTTAAACGATTAAAATGAATGATCAATATTATAACATAAAATAAGTATTTTTAACATGTATTGAATACATACACACATTTACGGGAAAATCTATTATTAAACATAATAAGGTAAAATAACTGTTTCATATTCTATTTAAATTACACAAATTAAATTTATATACCTAATTATATTTTACAATGTAAATCAAATAAATTTACGGCTTTCGCCCGTGATTCCGAATTTATTATGAATAAAATCTACGATTTGACAGTCTCATCCTGACTATAGCGTACAAAAGAATGCAGCCAACGGCATGTTTGGCATTTTACAAGCACGAAGAATGTCCTGTTTTCTGATAGACATAAAAGAAAATATGACCGAGTGAAAGAAAATTATTATCTCAATGGTATTTTATATGGTACTAAATTGTATTATCAGCGCACGATTTACTATCTAATTGCCTGTTCTGTACGGAAAAATAAAACTAACATTAGCTCTAACCCCCTACAGGTATTCAGGAAAAAACTAACAGCAGTTTAACTTCATAAATAGCTGTAACTTATTTATTAGATAATATTTTATGAAATGGATACAATGTCAATTTCTCGAAAATATTCTTGTTTTTAAATTTGAAAACACGCGTTTAAACTTCAAATTTAATCTAAACGCCACAATTTTCGCTCTGTGTATAGTTATCGCACGCAAGAAATAGCGGAAAAGCATTATTACTAAAATAATTCAGATTTCTATCACATAAAATGGAACTAAATGGAATAATACCATTTACATAATGACATATGGAAAGAACATGAGACATTTATGCATTTATTTGATTCATAAAGTCATAAGTAATAAAAATTGAAATCAAATATTTTACTATAGAGTTATTATAAGTCACTAATAATAATATTAAAAGGTTTATATAAAAAAAAACCATTACGTTGCATTATTTTAATCGTTATTCTATCGATAAATGTCCATATTTATAACGAAGTGTTATATGATTTCGTAACTCATAATTTTTCGTCTGTTATTCAGTGCTTTTAGTCGCAGTCAGAGATTCATGACTCAAGTTACTACATAATCGGCGTAACAAGCTAACTTGAGATTTTATTAAAACGACAATCCTGTACGCCCCCGAAACTTCTTATCGATTCCAACTGTTTCTACTTCACCGTCACTCCGTTTAGTCAGAGACTATAAATATATGTTCATCCATAACGCTGACCCATCTTTAACGATAATATCCATATTATCAGTACTGACAACCATAACTATACGCACAATTTTAGTTATAGTTAGTCGTAGTTTTTACGAGATACAAAAAAAAATGAAACAAGAATAATTTACTTTGAAAATAACAAAGAGAGCGAGTAGTGCCCCCCGATGATTTATTATCGGTCGATTACCCCTAAATTATAATATGTTTTTATGTCCCGCATTGTTTTTTTTTCTATATCGACGTGGTGTCATAATAATAATAATACATTGTTATAATATGTTTAGCCGACGCAACAGAATATCGTATTTCAAAAATTGGAAAAAAAAAATGAATGGTATTCGAATAATCGATATAGCCTCGAAATCCGCGTGTTTTGTTTTTTTAACAATATTTACCCAGCGTGTGCACTTTTGACTTGGTCCTACCGAAACGAAAATGTATGATTTACATTGTGACAACATTTAAACGCGTTTTATTAGAAAATGTACTATTTTCACGCGAAATTTATTGTAATTTGGTATCGGACATTTACGATAACGTCTGGATTTCGCGTGTTAATTCGATACTTTCTAAACGTGCGGCTAATGGAGTAACGGCAAGAAAAACGGACGAATAGTGAAAAGCGTACGCGCGTAATCTCTATTGTATATGTTAATGTGACAGCAAGTGCGCCTGCCACTCGTGCCGGGAGTCGGGTAAAGTACCATTCACAATAATAATAATAACGGGGATCGGACACCTGTCAGCGGAAATAATTCCCTAAAACTCTCGACTATTCGTACGATTGCCGAGTTCATTCCGTTTGGAAATAATCGAAAGAAACGAAGTAATGAGGGGGGGGAGAGGGGGCTAAACAATAAAAAAAAAAAATGCACGCGAATATTATGATAATTTATTTATTTACCTTTTGACACGCGTCCGAATTAAAGTCGGTGATGTGATGTCGCCGCTGCAACCGATGTGGTACGTTGTAGTTGTAACGACGTGTTTGCGCGTGTGTTGTGACGGGTTTCGTCGGTAACAATAATTGTAACAACGGTGATAAAACAATCGAATTGGACGCGTCTCGGTCGCGGGAAATACGCGCTTTAAAAACGATAATATTATGATAATTGCTTAATGTGTTATTTAGAACGTACGTCAGCGATGTCGGTTGTGTCGTTTCGTATTGTGCGTGTTGTCGAAAACGATAATGGCGAAAAATTGAAATTAAAAACGCGACAAAATATGTTTACCGATATTATTTACTGTACGGTAATGATTTATAATAATTATTGTTATTATATTGTAATAAAAATAAAACACGATAAAAACGTTATCGTATGCGGCGGCGGCGGCGGCGGTCGACGTGTGCGTCGGAGGGACAGTGCGATACACTGGCTTACACACTTTATGTTCGGCAGTGTTTTGTACGCAGTGCTCGGGGGGTACAATATGCGCGCGCGATGTCCGTCTGCGTGCGTGCGTGTACGTTTTGCCGCGGCCAAGGCGCAAGCTCGGCCGCGAGAATCCGCACAAGTCGAGTGGCGTTTGTGTAACAACACGCGCGGGGAAACGCGTATCGATATTCCGCGATGGCGCCGCCGCCGCGGAATACTGCACATCCAGCGCGGCGGCGGCGATTTCGCGCGTATACAGGAAGATCACAAAACGTCACGTCGATATAGCATATCAGTAATAGATAAAAAAAAAAAAAAAAACCAATGTCAATGACTTACCTATTATTATCAGTGCTATACTAGGCATCTATCACTCTGTATACATAGTATATTATAATACACGCACTTCGCAGGTTTGTATATATTTATGTAATTTGCAAAATAATAAAGAAACGCCGACTATTTACCGTACGTGTCTTGATTTTTCTATTCTTTTTTTTTTTTTTTTCTTTAAACAGTTTCGTTAAAATGCTAATTTACATGTTTCGCGTAAACATAACTTGATCGACTGTATTTTTGCAGTAGAATTTCACGTTGAAAAAACCTACAAAAATTACAATTTTATAATAATTATTATTATAATATTAACATTTTCAACGTAATTTAAAATACAATCACCCTGTATAATAATTTGGGGCACAAAAAAAAAAACACATAAAAACGATACTTTTTTAATGATATACCGACCGATGATGAACGCGTCTTTATTTCAACACATTTGTGTTAAAAAATGAATCAAACAAATTGTTAATTTACACGTTTCTTTTTCATATGGCGAGCACGTCTTATTTTTAATAACTGTAAAATTGTACATATTATGATACCATGTGCATATTATAATAGCTATTCGTATAATAATTATGTATAATATAATAATAAATAATTAACTTCAACGTCGATTTATAAACTTTATCAATAATAAATGTCGCTCTAGAATGTGCCTCTAAATTAAATTATCCCTCATTATCCCTAAATATATAAACCTAAATTTCGTGGTACTAATTGCTACCTACCTATTATGTTCGGATTTTGTGTTAATATACAATAAATGTGCAAATGAGCAACTTTTTTTTTAAATTTGATGCTTTAGGGAATCAATCCCCCTGTTATTTCGTCTATGTTATAAGGCAATGATTGTCAACCTGGAATCTTCAACTAATTATTTAAGGTCTCCATTTAATGATAATCCATGCATCTATATAAGAATATATGTTTTGAGGTCGCTAAATGTTGATTATCCAATTTGGAGTCGCCGCAGTAAATACGTTGAGAATCACTGTTATGAGGCGCTCCGTCTTCGCTGACGTACATGACCGCAGTCCGCAGTTACCCATTATTGAGTTAAGAAATTGTCTTCGTTCTATATCAAAGATCGATAACTTCCATATTATACGCGAGACGTGACTAAATATATTATATGGATATTTTAAATATATACACAATACGCAGACACAGTTGCGGATCTAGAGATCATTCAAAAGGGGGGGAAGGGGGGAATTTTCGAAAATTGTAATTTGCTTAAAAGTATTTGTGTAGTTTAATTGTGCAGTGTATAGTTAATAGGTACTAATAATTGGCAGCAGAGTATTAATTCAGTGTCATCTAGCGTCTGATTATTACCATTATTATCATCCATTTCTATAAAACCAGTAAAATAGTTTAAAAAATATCAACCCTCGGCCTATCGCACCCCCTCAAATCCACCACTGTCTTGACAGATTATATAATTAGAAAAAGTTTATAATGAATACAACAATATTTCATTATATTTACATTAATATTATTCTTAATTTTAATGTTATAATCGTGCTTACAAATACGAATTTAGTCTGTCAAAATTTAATATAGGTATTTTAAGCAAATCTTTAAAACACTATTTAAACCATTTAATTTTTTAATTGTAAAATGAAACTTAGTCCGCCTATAATATGTTTCTCGTTTATTATTTATTGTCATTGTGTTGAATTAAAACTATTCCAACATGTGCTTGGAAAATCAATATAAATGTTTTAAAAGACTTATTTTTTAATTCAGTCTGATTTCCAACAATTTATTATTGGATGGTACTACGGTAGTATACAATAAAAATAGCAATTACTAATTAGTGTTATAACATTTACATTCAAAATAGTCAAAACAGATGATCGTATTGTGTTTTTAAATAATGGTTAGGTAGTATAGTTAGATAAGTTATCTATACAAAAAACATTATAATATGGTCACGGTGTAGGTAATTGTAATATGCATGTACCGTCAAAACTCAAAACAATTATCTATGTAAAACTGTACAATATAATAATTTTAAGTACATAATATTATTCCATATTGTACTGAACGTATAGGTATTATAATTACGGTTGTGTAGGTTACCAGCTAATAATTCGAGTTAACGAATAACGTGAAATAACATGCACATTTGTCAAAACGGAATTTTAATATATTATAAATAATATTATAGTATTACGTAGATTACTGATTGTTATATTTATAATATATTATATATTATATATGGCAATATATTATTATTATAAAGTAATAGGAATTGTATGGAATATTGAGATAATCGTTAAAGTTTATAGTATTATTATGCCTTTCTTGAAAATGCATTATAATTTTATTTATACCTACTGAGTATTGAGTAATGAGTACAAGCGTATTACCATGAAAATATAATCCTATACAGTTTAATACAATGATATTACAAACAATGAAAATGCATTTTTATAATAATCATATATTTCATTTATATTAAAAAAGATAAACGTACCAAATACCAGGTATTAGGTAATTTATTTAAATTGTCAGCGCTTCGGTTTGTCTCAATGTACACCAAAAATTTGAAACAAATAAAACATAAGTAGCTAAAAATAGTAAAATATTTACATAATCTACATATTATATTAGGTAGCTATTCACAAATATACGTAATATTTGTGATATTTTAAACTGAAACATCTATATATAATAGGTACCTAAATTATATAATTGTTAATTATACTATAAAATATGGACAGGTAAAGAGATATCATTTAAAATTAAATTATAATTTAGTAAGTTTTACTTATGTAATATAGGTATATTAAGTTGCATGCAGGAGCGTATTTAGGAATTTCGTTCATATTGCTTTTGAAAGCGTTCATGAAGGTTCTCCCCTCTTCCCTTCACAATTTTTTAACAAAAACTTCCCATCCCCTATAATTGTGTCAACATGGAAAATATACACATTTCTACCATAGGTATTTCAAAGTATTTATTTTTAAATCTATTATTATTATTACTGGGGCCATAATAATAGAATAAAAATAGATATACCTACTGTAATACAATAAGCTATCTGTTATACTATTATGATTATACACTTATGATATATTTGTATGTTATTCACACATATTTTTAATTAAGTTAATTATAAAACCCTCCCTCATATAAAATTCCTGTCACTAAGTCATAAGGAATGATAAGACTATAAAAATATTAATAGGATCCAGTTTTATATTATTAAAATACTAACAAATATTTGTTCGATACGAAAATCAGAATTTATAAATCATGATATAATCAATCGGTGTATTTTGACTCTTCAAGATTTTTTCGCGAAAAGTGAAACCAATATTTTATATTTTTGATAAATTCTCAAAAGAGGACTAGTACTATCATTACATAGAATAAAGCTTCCCAATATCATTCCGATATTTTTAACTAATACTCATTACGTATTCAATTCACCCTTCACCTTGATATTAGCCCTATTCACTCCTACAGATATATGAAGATTTACTGAGATAAAAATTTTACCATTATACATTTTTCAAATTCGCCGGTATATTTCAATAAACTAATACCCAACTATTATATATTAAGCTTTTAATATCCATTAATTGACCACTATAGGTAATCTTAAACATTTGGTTTATTTTTTAATATATATATATATATACATAGAACCAATATCCAAAAGTTAAACACTGGCGAGTTTCCTTTTAAATTATTAATTGATATATATATAATATTACTAATTTAGTACTAAAAAAAAAAAAATTAGAAAAAATATATATTCATTATTGTTGACTGTTAACTGAACATAGTAAACATTTTAAATATTCTTTTCATTTTGGGGTAAGCTGTAATTTTTTTGCGATTTGGCATGTCTCTTGGTTATGCCACTTATACGGAGCAGCACTGCAACAAAATGTGCGGATATAGCATTCCCTTAAGTAGTTGAGTTATAAACTTATAAAGTCTATAATATAGCTATATATTAAATTTAAATTTAACTTTAACATTGCAACTACAATACACTACCCTATAGTTTATAACTTTGAATATTAGTTATTATACTTATTACTTATCCATTATTGGTTATTAATTTATAACTATCGGGATAGGAATTTGTAGGTTTTATATATATATATATAAATATATTCGTGAATATTCAAATTGAGTGTACCAGCACCTATTTTTTTTATAATTAATCGAACGACACATTTTTATTATATCTACATTAAAGTTATTTTAAAAAATGTGAAAGCCCTTTAAAAATATACAAGTAGCCTAGGCTTATTCCGTATTATGATAATTGGAATGAATTATTTAAAATTGTTTGTAAAATATAGCTAAAAGATAGGTACCATTATTTTTGTTTTCAATGATTATAAATAATTTTTTTTCTTAATAAAAAATATCTATTATTTGTGTATTTTTTGTTGGACAATTAATAAATGAATCTAAATATTTGTATATATTTATTTATTTGCAAGTATATATATATATATATATATATTACTTAAATCCCTATTACACACTTACTATTTCGGACTACACAATTTGTTTTGGGATTAACTAAAAAAAAGTGGGAAACGCCGATTGTGGACGTTCCTCCTTCGTCCATTCGGTCCTCGGAGAAATTAGTGGTTCATTATAATTATTAAGATTTGAATGCAATGATATTGCATTAGAAAATACAATTCTGAGCGTATCTCAATTATTTCAATATATTATACTAATAATCCATTTCAAAATTTACCACGAATGTAAATTACATATGTATATATGCAAAATAAATTTCAAATCCCTATGATCAATATTCAAGGATTTATCATTCCTTTTTTAAGGAAAAACTTTTGAGGAATTCAAAAAATGAGCTAAATAAAGTACCAATTATATGAAATTCGGTATGAAATGGGTACCCCACTGTGATAACTATTTCTACCTGAAAAATGTTTTCATACATCAGAAAAAAAAATATAATACAAAACCTATAAAAAATTGTCAATTTTACGCTTCTCAAAGAAAAACTTTTGGGAAATTCGAAAAATGTGTTAAATAAAGTATTAATTAGATGAAATTTGGTATAGAAAGGGTACCTTATTTGTGGTAATGGAACCATTATTTTTACCCCAAAAATAGTTTTCGACATCAAAAAAAAAAATTATAATAAAAAACCTAAAAAAAATTGCCAATTTTCCGCTTCTAAAGGAAAAACTTTCGGGAAATTCAAAAAATTAACTTAACAAGGTACCAACTAGATGAAACTTGGTATAAATAGGTTCCCTTTGTGTGGTAATCGGACCATTATTTCTATCCGAAAAAAGGTTTTCATAGATCAGAAAAAAAAAATAAAAAAAAGCCTATAAAAAAATTTGCCTGTTTAGATTTTCAAAATATTTTGTAAAAAGATTAAGTAATATAGTATTAGACTTCTATAAAATTTTCAAACAGATAATCAAAAAATTGTAGGTAATATTAATATTTTTTTGGAAAACGTTCAAAGCTCTATATTTTTTCAAATAATTAACTGTTCTGTTCCAAAATTTTACCACGCTTTTAAATGACTTATGTTAGTACTCAAAAAAATTTTCAAGTCCCTACTATTAAAACTTATTAAGAAATCACGAAAAAAAAATATAATAAAAAGTGTATAAAAAATTGCCAATTTTCCGCTTCTTAAGGAAAAACTTTTGTGAAATTTTAAAAATGAGCCTTATAAAGTACCAAGTAGACAACATTTGTTGTCATTTTTTTACATAAAAAAAAAAAAGCATTTTTGTAGAATCAATACATTCCTCGCTCCGCTCAGAATCTAATAAGGGTTAATGTCAGTTACAAATTTGTATCACGATATATAATAATGCTAAATACAAAATGTATTATTATGCATTTTAAATTTTAGAAAATATTACAGACGTTTTTATTTATTTTAAATCAGTGGCACCGAAACAAGCCAGTTCAATTAATTTTATACGATACCCACATCCCCCTTTTTTACCCATTCAATAATAATTATATATAATAATGCTAATTATCTATATTAGTATCAAGTGTATAAGCAGTTTCGACCAATTTTAAAGAGGGTATTTCTCTAGCGACCCACCCACCCCATTTTTAATGCAATTCATTTGAACTACCTAACTAAGTATCTTTTCAGCGCCATTGTTTAAAATACTAACATATTTAGTTACTTATTGTATATTTTCAAACATTTTTAGCAAATTTAATTAGTTTATAACTTTATATAGGTTTTTGTATTATGTAACTTTTTACTTCAATATTAATCATAATACAACTTTCATGAAATATATTGACGTGGTTCTTCATGAACCATACAATCTATTATTTTTTTATAAAAAAAGTTACGATCATAATGTATTATGACAACCATTTACGACAGTATAATTTATTTAATTTTTATATAATTAATTTATTTTTTGACCTTTAATTATACTTATACGCAATATGTACATATAATTATTATTTATTACAATACTCGAAATTTCAAATATTTAGGGAAGGAGAGAGCTACAAGTATAACAGTTCCTTTTTTCAGTGGCGTAGCCCAGGCTTAATTTCTCTAAAAATCGTAATCACCATAGTTATGTTAAAAAATTAATAAATAATAATTAAAAAAAATTGTTTTATAAAATATTTTTGAAATGTTTATTAGGTACCTATATAGTTTTAATGTTATGTAGGATATAGAATGTATAATTGTCATCATATATTAAAACTAAATATCTAATATATCATAATAATTATTTATTATTTCAAGAGTTTTATAATAATTTGTATTTTATATTTTAGACCAGATGCGTGTTTAACGTTAATTTATATATATTTTATTTTTATTCATTTTCATTTCATTTATTTCGTTGCGAGTACAATGAATATCATATATTTAGATATATTCTCGACTACTATCTATTTAATATTTGTAATATTCATAAGCGAAATTATACACTTTTATTGAGACAGAACAAATATTTTCAAAATCATTGCCATCAAAATACAAAATTTCTATGCACCTATAGTCTAGTCAGTGGGCGAAGTAGGCCAAAATAAGTGGGGGGATGCCCGGCTATTTAACGCAGCATAATATTTTTATACATTACAAACCCAATGGGGACTATTCCCCTCTCCATAAAAAAATGTCAATATTTCTCCTTAGAATATGAAATACGAATTAAACCTTTCAATGAAATACTGACTTTAATACACAGTTAACGAGTGATGCATTATTATGGAAATAATAAGTGGCGGTATGACATCCCCTCTTACCCTCCCCCACTTCGACTACTGCGCCTAGTAAATATTAGTGATATTAATATATGAATATTGCCTACACATAGACAAAACGTTGTATCTATTTTCCGGGCAGACATTAAAGTTTTTATTTTAAATAAATATTATGTTAAAAATAAATCACTTAGAATTATTATATAATCCTCACTCTCGCCCTATCGTTAGATCGGGTCATAGTCTTACTGGCTTGGCGTATCTCATCAGATATTCAGATCAACTATGAACATAATAGTTACAGACTGAATAATTTAACGTTACACTGTCTATCGAAAGAATAATAATTATAAAATTCATGAATGACCCATCAGTTCAAAATTTTAATTGACGAATTCGCTTCGATGAAGAAAATAAAATTAAAATTTTCTCTTTGAAAAAACTTCATTTTGTATATTTGATACTTGTATATAAATTATAAACATATACAGTGTGTTTCACTTAAATAGTAACGCTAAGGCCGGGTTGCATAAACTTTCAATAGTGACTTACCGAACCTTTAACGGACTAACGATTCGGTCAATAAGATTGAGTGTTGCTTGAAGACCCAATAAAGATAACGGATCTGTAAATAATCGGTTATACTAACTTACAGATACGATTTTGATTCGGTAAATTTTACAGATCGGTTATATCATAGAAGATAATTATATATTATTGAATTATTCTATGGTTATACAAACCAACAATGTGGGACATTCGATATTCTCATTTAATAGTTTTGTCAACAGGGATAGGTATACCCGCTTGCACATGCCTATCAGAAAGGGAGCAAATTTTGAGTGGAGTATAGATACAACACCGTAATATTGTGTGAAAAATGTTTTATTTTTTAAAATAAATGTTGCAAATTTAAGATATTTACCTTTACGTTGAACCCTTTCAATTTTATCCCTTTCAAGTGCCGGCCGTAGACGGTTCCCCATATACAATGGAACCATATTCTGATCATATTACTATAGACCGATATCGCGTCTTAAGAGAAGGAGTATAAGTATAAGCTCAAACTCACTCGTTATTCGTATAGAAAAAAAAAACCCCAAGAGTTTTAATTGGTTTACAGGAGGTAGCTATTATTTGATTGTGAAAGGATAAGTTTGAAGAGAATAAGATACCTATATCAGATTTGAAAAGGACTGAGGTTAAAGGAGTACCGTTTATCGAGTACAAAAATCTCATTGATTATATTTAAAGACTAAAAGTTTATAAAATTAAAAATAACCGAATTAATACTTAGGTACAAAATATTAAAATATTACGTAATTTAAACGTAGGTAGATGGTTATTATAATTACGTAGAGATTGATTATAATTGACCTTAATTTTAGGTATTATAGAAAAAATTATATTATATTAATGTTTGAAATTTTTTTTTTAAAAATAATATTATTATATCAAACATATTTTATAAATCTTTAAATGAATATATTTATTGTATTTAACAGACATTTAAATTTCAAACATTGATTAAATACAAATTTGTAATTTGTACAATAATGTTACAATATTCAGATACACGGTGGCGCCATCTGACAAGTTTTATTTAAAATTTTTTGTGTTATCACAATGGATTTATCTATTTGATATCAGTTATCAGAATCATGAAGATAAACAACAATTTATAAACACGTGAATGAAACTTGGTAACAAGCATAGAATAAGACTGGGACTGAGGTCTGCGTTTTAGAAATTGTGAATTATTGTACTTTTTAAAATTGTTTTACATATTATTTACTTATAGAATATTATAATAACATAAGATGAAAGTTAAAAAAAATAACGAAAAAAAACTAAATCCATTTGAAATACACATAAATAACAAAAAATTCACTATATTAGGTAGAAAATCAAAAAATGAAGTCGGTAAACCTGGCATTGCTCGATCTAAATCTATCCAAAAGGTATATTAAACTAAAAATATTATGTACTTTAACTGAATGCTTTTGTTTATTTCAGAGGAAGAAATCATTATTATTGGAATATAAACTTAAGGACAAATCAAATAAATTTGTTGATCGTCGGATTGGTGAAAAGAATCGTGCAATGACAGTTGAAGATCGTGTTATTGCCCGATTTACTGCAAGCAGAGTTAAAGCTCAAAAAGTATATTATATTGTTATTATTATTATTATATGTTAGGTATATTATTATCATTAATATACTTATTATAATTATTGTTATTCTTTTTTCAAAAGAAAATGAAATATAATTTGGGTGACGAAGAAGATCTTACTCATCATGGTCAAACATTGTCTACTATTGAAAAATTTGAAAAACCTCTGAGTGATGATGATGATGATGAAGATGATGATCGTTCTGGTGGAAAGCTTGCAGGTTCTATTTTAATTTAGTTGTTCTTTTATTGCTATAATATACACTTTATTGTAATTTGTATGGTGAACGTATTGGTTTTGTTTTTTTATATAATTAATAGTTCAAAATTTTATTTAGCTGACTTTGTCGAGAAAGCTCATTTTGGCGGTGGTATTTTAAGTAGAGCTGGTGATGGAGAAAGTAGTCATCGTAATTTAATTGATAAATTAATAGCTGAATCCAAAGTTCGGAAGTATGAACAAAAACAACTTAAACAAGAGACCAATGAACTAACCGAACAATTAGATAAAGATTGGAAGGAACTCATGCCTGTGGTTCCAACAAAAAATCGTGGTGAAATGGATAATGAAGACGAACCTCCAAATAAAAAAAAAGTTGATAAAAATTCTTATGATGTTCTAATGAGATCATTGAAATTTGATCGTAGAGGAATGGTATATCATTTATATTGTATTTTATTGAATTGCATGTATTTTTTCTACATTTATTTTTCTTGTAGGCTAGTGATAAATTAAAATCTGAAGAAGTAATAGCTAAAGAAGAAAAAGAGCGATTGGAGAAATTAGAATCTGAAAGGTTATTACGAATGAAAGGTGATATTGAAAATGATGGTGTTGTTAAACATCGAAGTGCTGATGATTTAGATGATGGGTATGCATTACGTTGTTATGAGTATAATGGTTTAAAAAAAATTATTATGTTATTGAAATAATTTATTTTCAGATTTGATTTTGGTGATGATGAAATAAAACCTTTAGCCTATAACTCGGAAGGAAAACCACTGAATTATGGCAATTTAGTTCCAGTTGATGAAGAAAATGGTACTTTATTTATTTAATATAACAAACATATAAGTACTTTGCTTAAGTTAAGAAACACATTTGTGCATATAGACATAGTTATGTTATGAGGATAGCTGAGAATGCGACTGCCAGTCTTTTGTTGACAAGAGACGTATGTTTATTGTATACAAGTGATATGAACAAATAATTTAAAATGCATTGTTCTAACTATCACCTACCTGCCAGCTTCTACTCGAGAACTATGTTTATCATAATATCTGTTGATATAAAATAGTTGCTAGTCTTTTAGTAACGATGGTTTACTCAGTGGGAGAAACAATAGGCATAGTATGACTGCTGTCATTGAAAATTGGTGACCCCTGAGTGTGTTTCTTAACTTGAACATAGTATAATAAAAAAAACCAAGCCAAGCCAAGATAGACTTAGTCTCTCTGTTTAATAAAGTATATTTAATTTAAATAAGTCTTAATATATTATATTATATATTTTAAATATCAATAAATTAAGTAAATCAAAATTAAATTTATTTGATTAATATTAATAACTATTGATCCAAAAATTTAGTTAATAATTGGTAACTTTTTTAAACATATTTATTTATTGTTTAAAATTTAATTAATTTATGATATTTCCTTAAATATTCAACAATTTGTATTGTTTAAATTAATCTTTATGCACTAGACTTAAATTATGAAGAAAGTAGTGAAAATAGTTTTGAAGAATGTGTTGACGATGAAGAAGAAAACGAAGATGATGAAAATGAGAAAAATTTGAACAATGATATGAGTGATCTTAAAGAGGATGATGAATGTTCTGATGACGAAGAAATAAATAAAATTTCTAAAGAAGAAGATAAAAAAAAATCTACAAAATTATTTGCTCAAAAATTAAAAGAAAAGAAAATAATAATGGATGAAGCAAGAAAACAGCTACCTTATACGTTTACAGGTAATCATATAAAAATAATATAAGACAATTTTCATTTATTCCAGACCAGTTGCATGAATTGAAAATATTTGCATTTATTTTATTCAAAGTTAGGTGGGATTAAATTTAAATATTTGAAAAATGTAAAACATCTGCTAATGAATCAACTAATCTAAACTGCTAATAAACTGCTAATCAACTTTTTCTATTTTTTTATTATTATTGTGAAAATATTTAAATTATACATACTATACAAATATTTCTTATAGTTAATAATCGAATCTCCAATGTAGAGCTAGATTTATATAAAAGATACTTTTGTAGTTTTATAGTTACTCTGATTGAAATAAAATGACAAATCAAGTTTGCAAGTAGAATAAATATATTAATTCATATATATATAAAATAAGAAATAAAAAATAGAGTATTCAATGTGGGTTATGTCATTATGAGTTCATCTTGTTCAGTTTTTTTTATTATAAAGTTTAAATATTTATTATCAAAATATTTCAATATTGTTTATGTATGATATACTTGTATATAATATAGTAATTTTTTTATTTTTGACATTAAAGAATTTTATTAGATATTAAATTGTGTTTGTGTTTTTTTCTTTTAGTGGCTGAAGTTTATAAAGAATTCCAAGAAATATTAGAAAATCGATCACTTGCAGAGCAAACAATCATTATTGAGCGAATGATAAAAGTAAATCATCCAAGCTTGGGTAATGATAATAGAATACATTTACAACGATTATATCTTTATCTCCTGCAACATTTAAATGATTATTCATCTTCTCTTGTGAGTAAAACTTTATAATTAATTAATTTCAATATTTTACATGTATACAATTTATATTTGTATTTTTAGGATGGTTGGAAGATACTTAATTTATTAGCCCCACATTTTTATGATCTAACACAGTTCTTTCCAGAATATGCAGCTAAATGTATTATTGATGTTTTAAAAGAAAAACATACCGAATTTATTGAGTCAACACCCAAACAAATAACTTCAGACATAGTAATTTTATAACAGTATTTGTATTTAAACGTAATACAAAATGAGAACCATTTATTTTTTTGTTTTAGTTGATTTTTTTAAAGTTAGTCCCGCTATTGTTTCCATCGTCTGACTATTACCATCCAGTTTGCACGTATGCTGTCATGATAGCAAGTGAAATTTTAGCACAATCCAAGATTAAAAGTCGCTCAGACATAGTGTCTTGTTTATTGCTGTCAACAATTCTATTAGAAGTATGTATGTTTGATTAAATAATTAAATTTATTTGGCTTTTGGTTAATAATCGTCAGATGTCAAATTTCTTTTAATTTTTTTTTTTTGTGTAAGTAAACTATAATTTATTTTTAATTACCAGTATTTGTCATAACATATAATAACATATGTTCCAAATAAGAAAAATAAAATAAAATAGGTAATATATTTCTTTACAAAACATTAATTCATTCTTATAATTTTATAAAAAATTAACAAAGTGAGAAATATATTGGTTTTACAAAGATTTTTTTATTTATTTTTATTAATATGTTATTTTCTTATTAATACATTATGATTTATGTTTAGTATGTTCAGTTGTCTAAAAGATACATACCAGAAATAATAAATGTATTACGTGGCATGTTATTAATGGCAACAGAGAACAGTCCTGTGAGTTATGTACAACAATTCAGACCTAATATGAAGATGTTAATGGTTAAAAATAGTATAACTAAAATTGAATGGCCAATAAAATTGAGTATCAATGATGTTTACAGCGAAAAAGACATAGATGATGAATTTAAGCTAACTTCGTTGTACATAACATTAGATTTAGTATGTAGGTTTTGCAAATTATGTGAAGATATACCTAGTATTAAAGAAATTTGGTTACCACACTTGTCAATTATTAACACACTTAAGGTAATATTTTATTACATTATAAAACGATTATCATACTAGCATCTATTACAAATATTTAAATAATTAAGTTATAAAATATAGTAAATTGTGAAATAGAAACTATGGATATGTATTTTGTTGATATTAAAATTAAAATTTGAATTAATTTATTATGAATTATGTTTAATTTATGTAATCAACAAAATTCATGAGATCATATTTTAAATTCTTCGATAGCTACAGAATATTTATTAATTTTTTTGCTAGTTTCTCTAATACAAGCTAGTCATAATTAATCTAATACTATAATAGTTACTTTACTATTTTTTATAAGATAAAGGTACTATTTAGAATATGTTGACTAAGATAAAAAGTGATGGTTGTATTATTTGAAAAAATACATGGGAATAAGTAGTGATTACCGGTTTAAGTCATGATTTAGTACCGTATTCAAATGGAAAAGAGTAGAATTGCTATAGCTTCCAAAACCGACATTGATTGTTTAACGGTTAAGGTAGCTTTTTATCAATGATATATTAATGAAAACAATACTTATTTAAGTTTATCATTTCATATTGTATTTTTTTATTTTATGTTTAATATGTTCAATTTTTTTATAGTTTGATTCTGACAAAATGAATGAACAAATTAATAAAACAAAAACTCAATTACAAATTATTGAAAAAAAATTAGATAAACTACAGACTGTATCAAACAAACCAAAAGCACTTCGTTTATATGAACCTAGAATTCATAAAATGTATGTATTTATTATTTATTAAAATTATTAAAAAACAAATGGAGTGTAAATATATTTCATCTTTTATCAATAACAGATATGATGGTCGTACTTTCAAAACTGAATCTAAGGAGAATGCTGAAAGAACTAAACTTTTACATCGTTATAAACGTGAGATGAAATCTGCTGTACGTGAAATTAGAAAAGATAACAGTTTCTTATCTAAACTCAAGTATCATGATCAAGTTAAAAGGTATGTAATAATCAATAATTGTATTCTTATACTATAATATCAATAATCCTTATTTGATCGATTATTATTAATACACTCATTACAATTTTTTAGTGATATGGAAAGACGTAATAAAGTTAAACAAATATATAGTTGGGGTGCAAATCAAGCTCATGAAATTAACAAACTTGAAAAGAAAAAGAAAAAATAAACACTTAGTAGATTAATAAAATGTATTTAACTATTATGTAATGAATTTATTTTGAGTGTTTAATAAACTTATATTTATTTGTATGGTAAGTGCTGGTATGACACTATACAATAATATTGTATTAAAGTTATGTATAATAAAGTACTAAATATTTTACAATAATTTTGTTGATTTGTATTTCATTTTCTATGAATTTATATTCTATCTTGTGTGATATTTGTTCATAATTTATTTTCGATAACCACATATTATTATTATCGTAAGATTAACAGTAAATACTTCTAAAATACTATTTTGAATAAATACAAATATTAAAAAAAGAAATTAAATATTAATTATAAGTTTTACCATAAAATGTAATTTTAATCCTTATTATAAACCTGTCATATACATCTGTACTTATATTTAAAAAAAACAAATTATAATAATGTGTTAAAAAAAGCTTATTAGCAATATTTCTTGATATTCTTATTGTGGTTATTCAATAGTCACAAAATTAAATATACAGCGATTGAAAAGTTAGAAAAATATTAGATATTGCATGATAATTGTAGTTTATATCTACCATTATTGTAGTTATGAATTTGATATTTACGGTTGACAGTTTAAAACATACAATATACATACCAAAACAGTTAGCAACTATCACCACAACTAAAAATAACCTAAATATATTTTATTTTTATAAATATTGATAGTAATATACTAATATAATAAGTAAAAATAATTTTTTTATAAAATAGATATAACATTTTTAATAGGAATATACTAATATTATCAACATTTTACTTTAGCAATTTTACTAAGGTTTTTGAAAACATTTTAAAAAAAGTTCGAAAATTTTGGATTCAATGTATGAACATGAATATTTAAATTTACCTTTCAATATGTGACATTAAAATTAAAAAATAATAGAATATTTTTTATGTTGTAGGTCATTTTCATGAACCTAGAAAAATAATTGTAGCCATAGGAACATTAAGCCATTTAAAATGTAAAAAATCTGATTACAAGATTTTGGGCATAAGGCTCTTTCGAATTTAATATAATCTAACGACTTAAAAATTAAAAAGTATAAAAGAATAGAATATTTTTTATGTGGTACGTCAAAATGACTTTCATGAACCTAGAAAAATAATTGTAGAATTAATAATAATAATAATAATAAATACTAAATAATTAATAAAAATAATTATAAATACTTTATAATTAGTAATAATATAATAAATACCATGGCTAAATATATAGCCAAGATAAATACTAAATAAGTAATAATAATAATAATAAATACTAATAATTAGTAATAATATAATAAATACTTAACCATTAGTAACAATAATAATAAATAATAATAATAAATACTAAATAATTAGTATTAATTTAATAAATATTAAATAAGTAATCATTATAATAATAAATACTAATTTCAATTTAATTTGATGATTTCGGGCAATATGTGCTTCTTCAGCATCTGATAGCAAATTACTACGATTTGTTTTCGATCGTGAGAAAGACTTACTGAATAAACTGTGTTGCTAAAATATCAAGTAAAAAAGTATAATCCATTTGTAAGTTTTAAAGTTAAATTGGATTGTGTTGGAAAAACTTAATACTATTATACAATATATTGTGTATCAATATTTATTTGTTTTTCTAACACCAATCAGTTTAATTAAGTACATTTTAAATTCAGTTACATTTTGTTTGTATAAGTGTTAACAACTCGATTAAGTAATATCTTATAGGATATTCATTATTTATGTTTATATAATATAAGTACATACATTATAATTAGGATAATTGAAATGTGTTTTTACACTTAAAATGTATGGTTTTTGAGATTCAAAAAAGTATAGCTTTTCGGCTCAGCCCATCATTACAGTTTGAACCCATTTTGGGGATATATAATAATATAATATCAATGGTATTAGTAATCAGGAATATACAATTAATAAAAATACTTATTAATAAATATTTTAATTAACAAAAAATTGACAAGTGGAACGCAAAAGACTATAAAATTGAAAAAATGTTAAAATTGAGATGGAGAATAAAAGAATTATGTCGTTAGATATAGATCATAGATGACAAAATGGATGCCAGTACACCACACTTTCATAGTATCACCGTTTATTATAATATTAACAGTTTAAAACTAATACATATACGAGTATATCTAATACAATATTTTTTGAATACTCAATATATGATAAAATACTTACGGGTGGTAGTTAGGAGCCCCTTTACCAAGGAATAAAAACCCCTTGTACGAAACCGCCAGCTCATGGAACTGAATGAACCAGAAACATGGCTAACAATCAGCCATTTATTTCTACTATGAATCCCAGAACAACCAAATTCCTACAGCTGAGCCTATAATGTATCAAAATTACAATGATTAATCATATTAATATATCATATAAATCATATTAATCATAATATCACCGTTAAGGATAAAATATTTAAGGATTAAACATTATATTACTTGGTAGACAACTAGCCACCACTCGTGTGCTACTACCATTGTCTTGATATTAGCCAGAGACTGCGAGGGCTGTTTCTTCAATGGACAGTACAACACTACAGTTCAATAATAAATTGACTAGCTAAAGATCTCACGTGCGTTTATGGATATTTGAATGGACCAGAACCCCTCTGTACCAGAGGATATTTGGCCCACACAAAATCTCCATTAACTTCTGTGATCAACTACGTCAACCAAACATGGATAAGCTGTAGCTGCCACATTGAGGTTATCCCCCACTGCATAGGCATACCATGACAACCAATCAGGCACTATATTTACGGTTTCCGTAAAATTTTGAAAATTGCCATTTTAAGGTTTTGTCTGTCCCCAAACACATTAAATGAATTAAAAAAAATGTAAACAAATTAATACATTTGGATTTAGGTCGCCAACCTTTGTAATGTTGTAATAAGCCGCGAGCTCCTAAACTACCAACCCCACTAATTTACGGAAATGCATACTGTCTACAATTATTTAAAACTCGCGGTAAGAGTAAACAAATTGCATAAAAATTATAATATGATCGTAGACGTAGAAAGGCATTCCGCCTAGTGTAATTTGAGTTTTGGTTCCTGCAAACGAGGACTTTAGTCTCTGCCCTGTTTATTTTCATATTGTACTCATTTTTTGTTGTTGAGTTCATTATTTCTAAAATATTCTGTAGATCCTCTTCAATATCTGTTATTATCGCTATGTCATCTGCAAATCTTAGCATATCTATTTTTCATCATTTATTCTTATTCCTACTTTAATTTCTTCTCGTACTTTATTTATTACTTCTTGTACATACAGGTTAAAAAGGGATGGAGTCAGTGCACCCCTGTCTCATTCCATTCTTTCATTCCAAAATAGAGTAACTTTGTTGAAGCGACAAATTAATTACATCATTTAATAAACAATGTAGATAATCATCATAGTTTAATTGGCCATGAGCCGTGCAACTTGCACTTCAACCCACCTGGTGCTCCTCAAGGAGCACTTCTCTTCCTGGAGAACTCTGGAAAGCAACTGTGCGGTCTACTAAGACTTTGTTTACTCGTGTGCTATGCATCGACAATCTTACTTTAAAAGAGATGTCCAAAATCCTATGTAGAATTGAATCGGTTCTTAACTCTCGACCATAAACACCGGTGTCTACATCACTTTTAGATTTATTTAGATGTCGATTGCTTGTCACCCGGTCATTCCTTGATAAGACAACCATTTTAGCTGTGCCTCAACTGGATGTATCTGGGTCAATAGCAAGCATGGATGGAAATTACTCCATCGGTGTTTTCAAAGTTTTTGGCATAGGTGGTCATCAGAATATTTGTGTACTCTGCAGGCTAGAGTGAAATGAACTAGCCTAGACTAAAAATTGGAGATATGGTGGTAATAAAGGATAGTCAGGGACCATCCCTATCTGGCGTTTGGGGCGCGTTTTGCAAGGTATGCCTGGTGATGATGGAATAGTGCGGGTAGTCAAAGTGTTGACTAAACATGGCAAAGTTACGAGACCGGTAGTAAAATTACTTCTTCGACTTATAGAATAACTTAGAATAAGAATAAAATAGTTTTTTTTATTTATTTCTTTTCCTTGTAATATATACATATAGATCAACCCTTGCAAATCTTATTATTTCATTTTTAATAAGTGTAGTTTATCATGCTTTTTTTAGTGCGGTGCACTTGGATATGTTTTTGAGATCTATCATTTATTAAGTTATTAGTTTTTTTTATATACCTACTTATCATTATTAAGGTGTTTAAAAGAAAACAATGCATATTATTATCATTTTTGTAAATACCTAGGTGACATAGCACCTTGAAACCAGTTGCCACTCAATGTTATTCTATTTCTATTTTGAATTATTTATTTTTCATTTTTATTGATATCTCTTATTGTAATTAAAATGTATATATCTTCTACCACTAGCTATTTATTATAAATATTATTTTTATACGCTATATAATCTCTTGATACTTTTGCTGTCCGTGTAGTTCAGTGAAAATCTCATTGCAATATCTCAATACAGCAATCACCGGAAATTAGTCAAGCTTTGCAGTTCTAATGTGTTCAGATTTATTGTGATGCTGTCCATCCCAATGGAGGAGTATGTTCACGTGCTACATCACTGTCTGTCAGTTAAAATGGTTACACTCTTCGACCCTTCCGGTAAATTATTGTTATCGTTGAGTTTTGAACAACAACGGAAATCGGTGTTATGCTCGTGTGCGGTCACAGTGTCACATTCATAGAATAAGACTGAATTGATTGCACCATCGACCAATGCACTTTATACACTATGTGTTCTGTTGTATCTACGTCGTTCTCGTTGATATTAATGTTGTGAATAATTGTGCAGCCTACGGAATATTCTAATTTTGTGCTACTCACAAGTACGCCCTTGCTGTGCCGATTATTTGGAAGTCTCCTAATTGAACACGCACATTAGCCCAGTCAATAGGGTGACACTCCAGTGATCGTTAGTTATACACTACATGAAGTCTAGTGGTCAATGAGGCCCATGAGCTTATTTGATATAAATAGAGTATCTTTTTTGCCACATAGGCATTATAATTATTTATTCGTAATGCTTATAAAGTTTACTTATTGAATTATTGTGTACTCCTGTTATATATATATATTTAATTCATTGATTATTATTCCTTTTATTAGAGTATATTTTGTTATTAATAAATATATTAACAAGAATTGTGGTAAATATATAAAATTTGTAACAACGATGATAATATTGTCTTTATTGAACTGTATTATTATTAACACCATTTTATTATTAATTATCTTCGTCTAGGTTGATATCCTGTAGGAAAAGCGAGTGCATAGTACTAACTGTGCCAGATACTAATTACTACAGAACTATTTTATTATTATACCTATTATAAATAAAAATAATATAATTTTTACATCTGCTTAGACTGGTGGTAATTCAACTAAATCAATTATTTCAATATTTTAATATTAAATACTAAAATTATTACACAAAGAATTATAATATCTATCATCTATGATAAAGCGCAGACGATGTAATGGCAACTTTTTACCAAGGAATAGACAAGATTGGTCGCCGGCGATTAGTTGCTTTTGTGTTGCGTCGCTTCAGTGGGAAAACAACAATGTGTTAATACGTGTTTCATAAAACCAACGATAATCGCAAAATATAGTGTTAAAATAATTGTAGACACAGGAACCTTATTCTCGTCGAAAATCGTGTTCAAATGTAAAAAATCAAATTACGAGATATATTTCGAAGGACATAAGGCTCTTACGACTTTAATATTAACGCTGTCAAAGTTTAACAGAATTATTTTAAAATATCTTTTCTATATATACGAAGAGAAATTATGATTATTCAACAAGAATTGTATGAATAGGAAAATAAATAAATAAATTTTCTAGTTGATAGTTTTTATATTAGTTCCTGTGTCTACAATTATACATCTCAGAACATAAAAATAACGTACCACATAAAAAAATGTATATTATATTATATTTTGCAATTTTCAAGTTAATAGATTTAATATTAAAGTTGTGAGAGCCTTATGATCTTAAGTTCATATATGTTTCATTCAATGTATAACTGTTAACATTTAAATTTCATTATGTGATTTTAATATTGTTTTTAACAATAAAAAAAAAAATTTGAATATTGAACCTTAAAATAACGCTCATTTACAATTATTTTTGAAAATATTTTAAAAAAGTTCAAAACTTTTGCATTCAATGAATGAACTTTAACATTGTTAACATGTGAATTTGACCTTCAATATGTGACACTTTCATTATTCTTAACACATTAATAAAAGTAATTTTTTGTTTCAAATTTAAATATTGAACTATATTTCATAAAATTAATGCAGCTCAGGGACGGATAGACCTATCGGGAAATCGTGAATTTCCCGGTGGGCACCCATCTCGTGGGGCCCCCAATCTAAAAAAGACATAGTTACTATAAAATTTTCAATGCACTAAACCCTAAATTTCTGGTAATATTAATTATTTTTGGAAAAAAATTCACAGCTTTATATTTAGTCAGAAAAGCAACCATTCCATTCCAAAATTTTACCACGAGTAAATTACATATGTGAATATTTAAAAAAAACTTTAAAGTCCCTAAGATCAAAACTCAATTAGTTATCACAAAATAAAAAATAACGGAAACCGTAATTTTGATGACTTTTCGCAATTTTATGATACCTAGTTTTTATTAAGAAAAAATGAAAAACTTTTAAAAAATTTGAAAACCAAGCTAAATAAAGTACCAACTAGATACAATATGCTACCAAAAACATACCCTATCGTGGTATTTGGAGTATTGTTTCTACCCGAAAAGTGTCTTCAGACTTGATGAACGTATTGTTTTTACAAAGATTTTTTTTATGTTAAAACATTTTTTCGAGTAGAAATAATGGTCCGATTGCCACAAATAAAGTATACTTTCTGTAGCAAATTGCATCATCTTGATACTTTATGAAACTTATTTTTCGAATTTCTCAAAAATTTTCCCTTAGGAGAAGAAAAACTACCAAAATTACGATTTTCGTTATTTTTTATTTCGTGATAACTAATTGAGTTTTGATTGTAGGAACTCGAACATTTTTTTGATTACTAACATTAGCTAATTATAGAGCTTTGAATTTTTTTCCAAAAATGTTCAATATTATCTGCAATTTTTGGTTTAACGGTATGAAATTTTTATAGAAACCTACTCATATACTATTTATTCTATTTACAAAATATTTTGAAAATCATGACTGACAATTTTTATACGAGAAAACCGTACGCGTAATGTATAACAGTCATAGTATAACAACCCCCACGGAAGCCATTGCTCTGACGATCATCAGACGGATTTCTTCTCTGCGATATCGGCCATCAGTGACGCACACGGCTGACTATCAAGGTGTAACAGAAAACGGGGATTTTGATGATGTTTTTATAACCACTTCCCTGGCCACAAACATATTTGTTAAAAAGTAAAATAAAAATTAATTCCCTGTTAAATTTGTATTTGAAAAAAATTCAACACTCACGATAATGTTTCGGGATTTAATGCTTGCCCATTTTAGTATCGTTTAAAAAACATTTTGTTTTAAAAAAACGTTTGTATAAACATTATATAGTGCCAGATGTAATAAATATTTAAATGGCGTTTAAGACCATCAAACCAAATGGAGATGGTCTAAAACCTAATGCAAAACCGCTGTAAATGTAAAATGACATGTAAAGTACTTGGGCGTTATGAAATCGTTTTATACTTTGGCCAAGTATTTAAATAGCAAACCGGATGAAATCCAGGTAGACATTTTTATTATATTACGAATATAATTATATACATTTACGTTAACATAAACAGTTAATGTAATATAGGAGTAAAATGTTTTCAATATGTAATGTAAGGTATAAATCATGGGAGATACGGACTTAAATATTTAAAAAAAGAAAGTTGTAAAGATAATTTTATTATAATCATACAGGTTCACATTAGTATATTAGAATTAAATCAAAAGGGGTGTGTGTCTAATCTGTTATAAAGATATTATAAATGTGCCTTAAAACATTTAATAATTATGTCTAATGTATTTATGTATATACAATCGAGTCTAAATTTTGATACAATTGTTTTGTTTAAATTATGACTTTGTAGTTTTGAATGTTTTGATGAAACAGTAATGACTTTATTTGGGCACTATCAACTATGCATTCATTTAGCTATTTAGGTAGGTACGTAATTTCATTAAAAATGGTCTTATATATATACATAATTATCATTTATAAATAACTAGTAGAAATTAGTTTTGATAAGATAATATCTTACATTCATTTCACGGGAAAACTAATTAAATATTACTTATCCCATATTGAAGAATCAAACCTATCTAGTATTCAGTTTTCACGCGTATCGGCCGTATCAGTGCTTGAATTAGCAGGCAACGTGTGGAGATGGTGTACCACTTTTTTAAAAATTGTTGTGTGTACCCTTTCTAATTTCTTTTGAAATCAACACGGATTAGATTGAATTCAATCATTGTAAGGGATGCTACTTTTACGAAGTCTTTAATTATAGTCCCTATTCCCTATTCTTTAATTATACCAATTCAAGCACCATATATATATATAATATATACTCATAAACGTAAATATTGTAAAATAGACTAAGCCACTATGTGACCCCACGACGGAAGAGAAAATGACGTAGAAAAATAGAAAAGAGGTAATATAATGATCATTATGTTAATAAGGTTATAGCATTAATTATAGAATAGACTATTTATTCTATAATCAATAGGTTTTAGTATTATGTGCTGTGGCCGGCCAAATTTAAAAATATATCGTAAATATTACGTCAATTGACATTATTAATTTTATAAATATATATATATATATATATATATATAATATTATATTATATCTATTTTAATGATTTATACTATAAGTAGTAATAGGGTAATAAGTATTAATAATAATTAATTGATTTTTTTTTTACTTCATTTATGCATGGTTTTTTATGCTTTCGGGCTTTTTACATGATTTTAATTACATCTTTTAAACAATATAATAGAAAATATAAATTTTCTGAATCCTATTTTCTTTTGTGTTTTTTTTAATTATTTTTCCTTTATATCCAATAATTTAAACCCATGATGGGTTCGATCGGTGTCTCGGCTCATGGTGGCGAGCGATCCACAAATAAGACGTTCGTCGTGATGTTTTCGTGTTCCACGGGTAAACGGGGATCAGAAAGTGTCATAAATTATTTAGGAAATATATATATATTTTGTTCATGATATTGTCATACATTTACTTTACATCATTATTGTTATATTGTTAATTAAATAAGTGGTGATTTTTTAAAATTCTTACAGTCTTTCTATAAGTACTTGTACGAAAAAAAAACACATTGGAAGTCACAGCGGTGAAGAGGATTTCACAAAACGACCATCATATTGTTGTAGGAAAAAGAGAACAAAATTAAATTAATATATTATTATAGTTAAACTATAATGAATAGCCTCTAGTATAGTAGATAATATGAATAATAATAATATAAAAGGACTATTATTAGTTATTTATTTTAACTTAGCATTAAGCTTATTTTAAATTTTTATGACTGATGATATTTAAATAATTAAATTAGGTACTCTTATATAATCTACTGTTTGTATAATAATAACCAGCTGATGAAATTCATATCAACGATAAACTTTGAGTTTTATCTTTTCAGAAGCATCTATGGTAATGGTGAATGTCCGTGGTGATGGCGCAATGCATTGATATGCTGTTTTACGTTTGTTGAAGCGGTCAGAACTGAATATTAAAATTCTGCACATTGTGTCATTGCAGTTTGAAACTAACTCGGGAAGAAAATGATCTAAAATATTGTATTTTATTTTAATCAATGACGAAATGGTCGTCTGTATTCTTAGGTTAATATTAGTATTTAGCAACATTATATGTACAGCGTGTGAGTGTGAGTGCCTGTGAAAAAATATACAAACACAGGTACACACTCGTGACTCGTCTGATACATATGTTATAGTTAAGTATCATTTATAAATATTCCCAAAGTCCATAAGAACTGTTTTAATGTATCAAACAACTCAAGTAGTTACAGTTTCGTTGTCCCAGTGTGCTGAAACGAATTTATTTATATATGTATGTAGTTGTTTTTTGTCTTATTGTTAGCCAATTCACCAGAGTAGCATGAATATTCGATCAGACTCAAGATTCGAGACAGTAAATGTAAGTAAATTTTTATTATATTATAGACATTATAGTGTCATTATACTTCGCACCTCCTTTAAATTGGACATTTAATAGATAATATTTTACATATAAAATAAATTTTATGTATCTCCTAAAATCATAAACACGTCATTACATACTACTCCCCACGCAAATTTTTTACAAATTTAAATACCTAAATATTAAAGTAATATAAAATATTTTAAATATAAAGTAAATTTTATGTAACTCCTAAAATCATAAACAAGTCATTACATACTATTCCCCACGTAATTTTTTTTTAAATTTAAAAACCTAAATATTAAAATAATATAAAATATTGTAAATATAAAGTAAATTTTTTGTATCAACCCAAATCATAAACACGTTATTACGTACTACATCTCGCGCAAGTTTTTTTTTAAAAAAATATTTAGAATGTAATTACTAAAATATTATTAGTATTTTAAATATAAAATTAATTTTTTGAATCAACCAAAATCATTAATACGTCATTACATACTACTTCCCACGCAACATTTTTTTTTAATCATGGTCCTAAGTATTTATATTTCACTCCCTTCTTAATTTTATTATTTAATATAGAATATTGTAAATTTAAAGTTAATATTTTGCATCTACCCAAATCATAAACATATAATTACATACTATTCCCCACGTAAATTTTTTTCATATTTAAGAACTCGTATATTTAAATAAAATATAAGTGTAAAGTAAATTTTTTGAATCAACCAAAATCATAAACACATCATTATGTACTTCTGCCCAAGTAATTTTTTTTAAAATTTAAAAACCTAAATTTTAAAATAATATAAAGTAAATTTCTTGTATTAACTAAAATCATAAACACGACATTTTGTACTACTCCCCGCGCAAATTTTTTTTTAATTTTAAATACCTAAATAATAAAATAATATAAAATATTTTAAATATAAAGTAATTTTTTGTATCAATCCAAATCATAATTTCGTCATTACATACAATTTCCCTCGTGAATTTAATTTTAAATACCTAAATATTAAAATAATATAAAGTATTTTAAATATAAAGTAAATTTCTTGTATTAACTAAAATCATAAACACGTCATTACATTCTTCTTCCCAGGCAAATTTTTTTCAAATTTATAAACCTGAAATTTAAAATAGTATAAAACTTATTTTTTAAATTAACCAAAATCATAAACACGTCATTACATACTACTCTTCACGCAAAATTTTTTGACATTTAATAACTTAATTTTTAAAATAGTATAAAACATTTTCAATATAAAATTAATTTTATGTATAATCCAAAATCATTAACACGTCTTGACGTACTACTCCTCACACAAATTTTTTTAAAAATTAAAAAACTAATAATTAAAATATAAAATATTTTAAATTAAAAATTATTGTTTTGAATCAACCAAAATCATAAACACGTCATTATATACTACTCTCCACGCAAATTTTTTTCATATTTAAAAATACATTTATTAAAATATATGTATAAATTAAATTTTTTGCATCTACCCAAATCATATACACGTCATTACGTACTTCTCCCCACGCAAAATTTTTTTCAAAATATTAAGGACCTTATTATTAAAATAATATATGTATTTTAAATAAAAATTAATTTTTTGAAACAACCAAAATCATTGACACGTCATTACATACTACTCCCCACGCAAATTATTTTTTTTAATTTCATGGTTCTAAGTATTAATATTTCACTACCTTCTTAAATTTGTCATTTAATATAGAATATTGTTAATTTAAAGTTAATATTTTGCATCTACCCAAATCATAAACATATCATTACATACTATTCCCCACGCAAAATTTTTTCATATTTAAAAACCCATACAATAAAATAAAATATAAGTATAAATTAAATTTTTTGTATCTACCCTAATCATAGACACGTCATTACATACTACTTCCCACGCAAAATTTTTTCAAATTTAAAAACCCATACAATAAAATAAAATATAAGTATAAAATAAATTTTTCGTACCAACCCAAATTATAAACACGCCACTACATACCATTCCACACGTAATTTTTTTTTATAATTTATAATCTAAATATTATAATAATATAAAATTAATTTTTTGTATCATCCAAAATCATAAGCACGTCATTACATACTTTTCCCCATGCCATTTTTTTCAAAATATTAATGACCTTAATATTAAAATATAAGTATTTTAAATATAAAATTAATTTTTTTAATAAACCATAATCATTAACACGTCATTACGTACTACAGACCAAGCAGTTTTTTATCAAATTTAAAAACCTAAATATTAAAATAATATAAAATATTTTAAATATAATTTTTTTTTTTTTGTAACCACCCAAATTGTAAACACCTATTAATTTACTATTATCCATGCAATTTTTTTTTTTAATTTCATGGTCCTAAATATTAAAACATTAATGTTTTATTCCACCCTTTAATTTGCCATTTAATATAAATTATTATAATTATAAATTAAATTATTTGTATATACCCAAATCATAAAAACGTTAATATGTACTACTTCCTACGCAATTTTTTTTTTTATATTTAAAAACCTAAATATTAAAATAATATAGGAAAATTTAAACACATAATAGATTTTGTATCCACACAAATCATAAACATGTCATGACGTCCACTCCCCACGGAAATTTTTTTTCAAATTTTTTAGTATCTAAATATTAAAATAATGTAAACAGTTTTAAATATAATTTTTGTTTTTTTTTTGTATCCATCCAAATGATAAACACGTCATTACGTACTACTCCCCACGCAATTTTTTTTTAAAATTTAATAACCTAAATTTTAAAATAATATAGAAAACTTTAAATATAAAATAGATTTTGTATCCATTCAAATCATAAACATATCATTACGTACTACACCCCACGCAATTTTTTTTTTTTTTAAATTCAAAGGTGTCAAATAAAATAATATATATAATTCGCTCTACCTATTTAATATTTTCATATTATAAAATAGAATATTATAATTATAAATTAAATTTTTTGTATGTACCCTAATCATAAAAACGTCAATACGTACTACTCTCCACATAAATTATATTTCAACATTGTTATGTCGTAAATATTAAAATTGTAATAATGCGATCCAGTACCATAATTTTTCTATATTATAATAGAATATTTTAAATATAAAGTAATAGTTTTCTATTAAACCAAATCTTAAACATGTCTTTATTAACTAATACCCACGCAATTTATTTTCAAAACTTAAGGTCCTAAATATTGAAATAATGTTTCACTTATTTCCCTTCTTTAATTTTGTCATTTAATATAGAATATTTAAAACACAAAATAAATAGTTTGTATCCACCCAAATCATAAACATTCCATTACGTACTTATCCCCACAAATTATTTTTTTAAAATTTAGGATCTTAAATATTAATATTTTGGTCTCCTACCTTAATTTTACCAAATTATAATATATAATATTTTAAATATAAAGTAAATTTATTATATACTCCCAAATCGTAACGCAAATTTTTTCCAAATTTTTTATTCTTATATATAAAAATGGAATATTTTAAATATAAAGTATATATTTTGTATGAAGCGTGTTTAATATAATTTTTATCTTGTGATTCAATATGACTTTTTCGTTATAATCATTTACGACTTTCATTTTTTTCTTAAACTAAATATCATATAAAACTTGCAATATACACAAACGAATACAATTCGCAGCAGTATACTTGTCCGAAAGAGACCGATGACGAAATAACCACTAAGAAGAAGAATTAATATACTATAAGATACAATTAGGACATTAAACGACACTATACTATTACATAACTACTAATACAGTTACTACGAAACAGGATCATAAAGCTAGGTCCTCCAGATATTAAAATAAAAATTATGGAAGAAACAAAAATAGAATGTAATAGTGGTAATAAAGTAAAGCCTAAAAAATAAGAACAAAATAAAAAACTTGATTCTCCAGTTGTTTTATTAAAACAAAAATTTTGAAATCAAAGAAACAAAAAAAATAAATGGATTCCATCCATCCTGTTTAAACAAGATATTTCCATTCAAATAATGTATATTATGTTAATAATAATGTTTTTTTGTTTTATGTTAATAAACTAATTTAATAAATAAAAGAATGAAATCCTATCTTAATCTGGTAATAAATATAGTTTCTTCTTTCTTTTCTTTCTATTGGTTTCGGCCCTTAAGACCATGCCGCTAAATACAAATCTTGCCATCAGTCCCTGTCCTCTGCAGCTTCTCTCTATCTTATTCCTAGTGCTATCGTTTTTATATTCTTTTACACAGTCTTCCCAACTCAACATGGGTCTCCCTAAAGGTCTTTTCTCTATAGGCCCTTCCTCTATTACCTGCCTAATTAGAGATCTTTGCTTACACCAAGCATGACCCCACTACATAAATTTTCTTTTCCCCTAGTCTCTTTTTTTCGGCTTTTCTCAGTGCCCACGTCTCAGCACCATACAGGACAATAGATCGTATTAATAATGTCACATACATTCTTGCTTAAAAATTTTTAGAGAGTTCTACTTTTAGTACTTTTTCTAATCTATAGTATCCCTTATTAGTTAGTTGTATTCTCGATGACACCTCTGTTTAAGTTCATTATTTTGAGTAATAATTGATCCTAGATATTTAAATTGTGATACTTTTCTAAAGTAATATAAATAAATAAATAAATATAATTTACCTACATTTAATATAATAATATAAGGTAACACATGTTATTTTTTACCGGTTTAAACCTTGTACGAATGACGAAATAAATACACACACATGTATACATATTATATAAAATACGCGTATTAGCGTTTACGCACAATAATACAATGTACAACAGATTTTACACAGTAGCGGTGATGCGTTTGTCGTTTTCCGCCGCAGTACCCTGCGTCGCAAGAGATGGTCAAACCACAGATTATATTAAACCAGATAGGACACTCAGCCGTTTGTCAAAATGTAAACAAACTAAAATTCGTCCTCACGTCATAGTGACCATATTAATAAAATGAAATTATTGTACACTCATTTTTCCATAGTATTGTACCATTAAATAAATTGTTATCAATTATCATAAGTTTTGTATACTAATATCACAGATTTTATGAAAGTTTTTGAAACACTGAAATTTCTCGTTAAGTAGTTAACCTGCCGCCAGGCCAAATTTCGGTTTGCTTACATTTTTGAGAATTACATTGCTTTAATAGGTATTGTCCATAGCATGGTTAAATCTTGGCGCGGTCGACAGAGTCGCCGTCTTTACAGCATCCTTCTTCGCGTGTATTTTAATCTTGTTATGTCCTGCGCCCGCGTATAATGTGTTCGCTATGCTACGATCAGAGTCATGTGACGAAATATCGATGTATTTAAACATCGGATGTAGACCCGATAACATTTCACAATGTTCTAGTTTTAATAAAGCTACCTTAGGTAAATATACAAAATAATAATAAAAAAATACGATAAAAGTTCAGGTGCAAATATGTACGTCAACGCAGTTATTAGATGTATACAATCGAACGCGACGTGTTTATCAAGACATTCGATCGCGGTCGTCTCACCTGTCCACTTTGAATCGTATAGATTAGAGATTATAATATATAGGTTGTATACGTATAGTATACGTATATTACACGAAACGTAAAGAATACAAGAGGCGTTTCTGGTTTTAATTTTTCGACATTTGCGCGCGAGCAGAACGAACAAATGGTCTCACAGACCGCGACCACACCGACAATAATATATTATAAGTATTCCGATAAGAGATATAACGAGAGTGATAAATTATGGTTAATATTAAAATCAGTTCAAAATCCATATTGACAACACAACTTAACAAATTTGTTAATTTTATTAATTATTGATAATATATTGTTGTTTTTATTCATAGATTCATATAGCAATAGTTTTATTTGAAATTAGTTCCTAATAAAGTAACAACTAATAAAAAAACAAATAGTAATAATAACTAAAATGATCCATTTATTCGATGTATTTCTGTTTTACTTTACAATACAATACAATACATTATATTATTATTGTGTTATTATACAGGTACAATAACATTGATTGTAAATACTAGTATTTATGACAATAATGTATTTACCTATGCAATATACTTATGAAAAAATAATTATTACAAACGTTTAGAACTCGTCTTGTATATAAAAATTAATTAAAACAAAATATACAAAGTTAGGGGTAAAAAAATATTTGGAAAAATTATTTAAAAAATACAAAAATGAATAATTAATAATTGAATAAAACAAAATTATTACCTATCGCAAAAAAAAATGGACGAAAGTGTAAAACTCGTCAAGCTCTTTAAACATGCTAAATATGCAAAACAAATCACTGAAACATACAAAATTTAAAATTTATTTTTAAATATTAAAATTAAATATCATGAAATCTAACATTATTAATTAAATAACATAAATTACAAATATATAATTTTGGCCTGGACTCAAAAATTCAATGTGCAAATTACGGTACCTAACTAAAAAGAAATTAATTTTGGACATACCGCAATTCTTTTGATTGCAATAGCAACTTAGAATTCTGATGGACTATTTGGGAAAAATGTAGTCTAAGATGTTGATCTTTCGTAAAATATTTTTGGGTATTGATTAAACATCTATAAGCTCGATCTATTACAATTAATGGAAGGTTGACTTTTGGTTTCGCGGATTCAGCGTCCGGCTTCATTTTCGTCTGTTCGTCATCGTTATTATTATATTTTTTTTTCTAAATATATTTTTAATTAAACGACTATAAATATGAAGTTTTCACTGAATATTTAAATTTAAAAAAAATTATATACTTTATAATCAGAAATTGACTCATCATTTTTACGTTTTCTAGAGATAAACAAAGCCCAATCTATTTTCTTCAAAGCAGTACTATTCGATTCTATTTTCAACATATTGTAGCTATCAACAATGCTGTTATCTTTGTGCTCATTGAAATTCCTAAGCTTTCACTATTAAATATTATATTAATATTGAAAGGAAATCTATTATTTAAGTAAGTATTTAAAAACTGTTTACGCAACTAACATTTTAACTGAACTAACTTGAAATAAACTTCCTAATCATTTAAGTATTATGCATAGATTATAAATTATAACAATATTATATTCTCTATACGTCTACATAATATTATAGTACATAGATGTTCGCAATTTCCTCCAAGTATTCAAATTTCAAGGATTGTATAGCTGTATATAAAGCTGGTATAGCCCTCCAAAAATCAAATTGCAATTCTGCCTCTAAACTATACTAGTATTTGACTCAGGAAGTGTACAAAGGAATGGCAAATAGACTACATATCCCTTATTTTTTAATATTTGAGTGTACCCTTTTTCGTTTATATATGATGTTAAGACGTTTATAGGTACAATGTTTTATAAGTTGTTGTAATGTTGTAATGTTATTATATGCTACACATAATATATTCGTTATAGTTAATTAATAAGTATAATTATATAAACTATTTCATATAAGTTCAAAGTTTCTAAATTTTTAATGTTATTATTTAAATTATATAGTTTCAAATACAAAATAAATATCGGAAAACATGTAATGTAGTGCACAAGTATGATATATTCCTATCTTTACAACGGGAAACTGGGCAATAGTTTAAAGTTAAAAGTTATTATTAATAGGATACTTTGATCCAAAAGGTTCAAATTAGTTACCTATATAACTCTTGATATATAATTTGTTTAACTTAAGCGTAATTAGCATATAGGTACGTAATTACCCATTACCATTGATTATACCTACATAGTTATTAGTGTCATATAGTTACAGTATTTATAATCAATGATATTACCTAAACCCTATTTACTCGTCCTGGATTTTAATTTTACTAATATATACCCACACTAATTTAAATCTGATTAAGGTGAAATATTTATGTTTTTGAAAATTTGATAGGATTAAATCAAATTAGGCGTAATCTCCACCCCAAGCTCCGAAAAAATTTCACGACCGTGACAGCCCTAGTAAATAGGTATAGTCTATAAGTTAGGTCTACCTTATAGACAACGGCGACAACTGTAGTGCCTGTAGATTACTTGAATGCTGACCTGAAGGGACGAAGGAGGAACGTTCGGAATCGACTACGCAGCTTTTTATTTATAATTTCTACACAAATTGTATTAATAATTTATATTATATTATATTTATATTCATTGGCGTAGCCAGACTTCTTGTTTAGGTTAGGTATGCGAAATTATTTATTTTAGAAGGAACGAGGGAATACAAGTTTAAATTTAGTTAATTGGTTAATTTTTAAACTGCTTTAAATATATAATATGCTATAACTTATATAACTGAATAGCCATCGTTTTCAGTATTTAACATTTATATATTTTTTATGTAAAGAAACCAAGGTTTGACGATATTTTATATTTTCTTTATTTTTCTTAAGCGTTTAGGGTATATACAGTGGCATAGCCTGTGGCCTCCTTGATTTTGTCTATGTTTACTAACACATAAAAAATAAAGTAAGATTTCAATAGGTATGCGTATGCATAAATTATATTCAATTTCTATACTTTATTTTGACTTTGTACCACTGTATACCTCAAAAAATATTTATCCCGGAGCCCAAAATTTCTGTCTACGGGCAAACTCTACTGATAAACTCTATGCTAAGAATGGTAAATTAGTGGGACGCAAATTTTTTTTTAAAAAATCATAATTATCGAAATATTCTTTACTTGAAATATTTGTCATAATTTTATAGCACGCGGCGGTGGATATAAAAAAAGTTACTTTTTGGCACACAAGGACACAAGGTAAGAATATTCCACTTATATAGTTTTTACTAATTTTTTACATGTTCTACCATAGGCGTAAATTTGACTTGTTAAAAGGGGAACTAAAATTGTAAATATATAGCACAGTCATAAAAAAAAAAAACAAATAATTAAACGTACAAACTTCTGTTTTTTCTGTTACCTACTGTAATATAAATATAATATTTTCTTTGCATACGACTACCATGACGACAATTCATCAAACATCAATTAATAATATATTTAACACATAATATTAAAATATTATAACTTTATTTGCTTCAAATTTATTACAATATTAGTTGATAATTTAACTGTCAAAGATATGGAAATGTTCATATTACGTCCATGGACTCTATGGACTTTAATGTCATTGACATTGGTTGATTTTACGACGCCGTTCCCAATACACAGTAGTAGTAGGACGGACTGTGAAAACAACAACGAGAAACCGAATAAAAAACATCATGGTATTTAAAAATTTAATTTATTTATTTAATATTATATAGTATTGTTATTATGACTTTACACATGAAATTCAAACTTCCGGATAAGCAATACTAAATTTGATATTGTTATATATTTGATAGTGATACCGACGGACTGCAGCTGTGGCGACTCGTGTCACGCGAATTCGAAGACCACGGTAAACGTGATAATACTGCCAGCGCTGACGTTTCTGGTGACGGTAAGCAACGGTGATCATCGGCGGCAAGGCCGTGTGCCGCCCGTCCAGCGAAAGAATAAGCAGCTGAGGTTCGTCAGGCGGAGCACAACGCAACTGAAGACTGTCCGGAGGAGGACCAATAGACTGAATATCGTCGGGCGGAAGTCCACTAGATCGAGAAGGCGACCATCGTCGCGTGCAGCCACTAGCCAGAACTCGTCGACCGCGGTACGACTGTCGTCGTCGTCACTTACTATCGATACGGATGATGACAATGACGATAATTATCTGTTCGAACATACCAAAGACAATTACAAGGTACCCACCACGGTCACGGCGAAAGCGACACAGAAATCGTCGACCGGTTTATCGCGACGATGAATTACTGTCGGATTTCATCAAAACGGTCGGGTATCGCAAGCGTCCCGATGACCGAGTGGACGACGATAACCCAGAAACGTACTTGTAATGTTGTTTAACGAGCGCAAAAGTACGTGGTATTATACTATGTATACTCGGCGCGGAAAAAGAGCACCAGTCACGCATGATATACAAGTTATACTAACGAAACTTATAGTTGTCCGCACCCACTTATGTGAAAACTTATTTTTTACACTTGGCGCCGAATATCAAAATTATAAATGTATGGAAATTTCGAGTACAAAAGTTTTGAATTTCTAATGAAATTTTATACATAATGTGATAAGGATATTATTTGTAAACTTGTATATAAGCGATGGACTAGGTACTAATAGATTGTACTTTATATTTACAATAATGAGAAATATAAATAAAATTCCGTCTAATTCAATCACTAATTATAATTATAACTAGCCATTGCCTGGTACCTAAGCAAAATAATAACCATAATAATAAATTATGTATAAAAATATACTGATGTTGTAATCACAGGTTATACAGCAAAGTTATGTATAGTTATAAATTATAAATTGATTAAAAACTAGTGCTTTTATTGGTATAATAAGGTCCACTATGAAACTTAAGAAAAAGTAGCATACACTTCCCCTCATAATGATTGAATTCAACTTAAACCGTGGGGACTTTGAAATATTAGAAGGGTTAGGTTAGCTTAATTTATAAAATAAAAAAATTAATTCGACCAATTTTCTTTAAATATTAATTTCTTATAAGATGCAGTTAAACGTCAAACACTCTTCTCACTATAAGTAATTCAAATTTTCAATTTCATTTTAAATAATTAAGCGCTTTATTTAATGGTCTTTAAGAATATTTTCTGATTTTATAGATAATATCTATAATCTATATAAATGTAATAATAAATGATTAAGTTTCGAACCTTGTTCATAATTATCATACAATATGTCTAGCGTACATTCAAATATTTTATATCTTTAACCCAAACTTAAAATACGTTTAAGTTATGGTTTTATTGTTACCTACGTATAAATCATTAAGAGTTTGAAATTTTCAAAATAAAGACTGTCATTTATTACTTGTTATTAAATAGTATAGTAAATTTTTATTTAATGAATACGTATTATTTAGTTTGTAAATTCGAAATTGTACTCTTTGTATAAAAAATTTATAATTTATAAAATATTTATAGTGTCTCTTCTTCTCTATCTCATCTTACACGCTCAGTTAGATAGAGCAGGTACCCTAGTCTTGCACCTCTATAGATCTCGATGTCTTACGTACATTAATAATCCTTTATCACGACAAACCATCTCAAACTATATTCTCTCATTATCACCACAATTGTTGTAACACTAATACTTCCCTTTCCCCTATGTATGTACTTCTTATTCTATTCTCTCTAGTCACTCCACACATTTATATTAATATTCTTATCTCCACTACAATTATCCATCGTTTTATTTTCTCGTTCACTACCAAATGCGGCAACACTTAGATTCATACATTACAGCAGTTGGCCGCAATACTGTCTTATAATAACTACCTTTCAACTTAATCAACATCCTCTTGCCAAAGATAATACCCGATGTCTTTTCTTACTTTATTATAAATAATTATTTATATTATGCATAATAGTTTTAATATATTGTATTTTTTGTATGTATGTGTTTTAATAATATACCCGAAATAAAAAGAATACACTAGTTTAGCGTAATATTTCTTCAATAACAATATTATAATAAAGTATCTATATATTAATATATAATTATAAAATGCTATCTTTCAATCTGCAATAAGCAACACCATCACAAGATTGAACACATTTAGGTGGGTTTCCATTTAAAAATATAATTTAATTTAATTTTTGTTTTGTTTCATGAGTTAACCAATTTTAAATCGAATTTATCAAAAATAAACAATTATCTACCTAGTTGT
>CM023359.1:23237993-23248979 GCA_013282895.1 Eriosoma lanigerum
AAATATGAATTTAGTAATTAATTTTAATATTCCATATTAAAGGTCAACATTTAAAGAAGAGTGAAAAATAATTACATTGCACCATGAAATTAAAAACCAAAAATTTGCCTAATTGAGAGTAGTATATAAATTAGCGTCTATGCTTTGGGTTGTTACAAAAATTTTACTTTATATTTAAAATATTTTATACTATCTTAAAATTTAGGTTTTTAAATTTGAAAAAAATTTGCGTAGGGAGTAGTACGTAATGATGTGTTTATGATTTGGGTTGTTACAAAATAATTAATTTAAATTTAAAATACTTATATTTTTTTAATAATAAGGTTCTTAATATTTTGAAAAAATTTGCGTAGGTAGTAATACGTAATGACATGTTTATGATTTCGGTTGTTACAAAATATTTACTTTAAATTTAAAATACTTATATTATATAAATAATAAGTTCATAATATTTTGAAAAAATTTGCGTGGGAAGTAGTACGTAATAGCATGTTTATGATTTTGGATAATACAAAATATTAATTTTATATTTAAAATATTTTATATTATATTATTATTTAGGTATTTACATTTGAAAAAAATTTGTGTAGGGAGTAGTATGTAATGACGTGTATATGATTTGGGTAAATGCTAAAAATTTACTTTATACTTATATTTTATTTTAATATATGAGTTTTAAATATGAAAAAATTTTGCGTAGGGAGTAGTACGTAATGACGTGTATATGATTAAGGTAGATGCAAAAAATTTACTTTATATTTAAAATGTTTATTTAAATTTATTATTTTGGTTATTTAAATTGAAAAAATTTTACGTGGGAAGTAGTACGTAATGATGTGTTTATGATTTGGGTTGTTACAAAATAATTAATTAAAATTTAAAATACTTATATTTTTTTAATAATAAGGTCCTTAATATTTTAAAAAAATTTGCGTGGGAAGATATATGTAATGACGTGTATATGATTTAGGTAGCTGCAAAAAATTTACTTTATATTTAAAATGTTTATATTAATTTATAATTCAGGTTTTTAAATTTGAAAACAATTTGTTTAGGGTGTAGTACGTAATGACATGTTTATGATTTCGGTTGTTACAAATAATTAACTTTATAATTAATATATTTAATATTAAATTATTATTTAGGTATTTACTTTTGAAAAAAAATTGCGCAGGGAGTAGTACGTAATGACGTGTATATAATTTTAGGTGATACAAAATATTAATTTTATATTTAAAATACTTATTTTATATCAATAATAAGGTCCTTAATATTTTGAAAAAATTTGCGTGGGGAGAAGTATGTAATGACGTGTATATGATTTGGGTAGATGCAAAAAATTTACTTTATATTTAAAATGTTTATATTAATTTATAATTTAGGTTTTTAAATTTAAAAAGAATTTACGTAGGGAGTTGTATGGAATGACGTATTTATGATTTTGGGTGATACAAAAAATTAATTTTATATTTAAAATATGTTTTATAAAATATAATTTAGGTTTTTAAATTTGAAAAAATTTGAAATGGGGAATAGTATGTATTGACGTGTTTATGATTTCGGTTGTTACAAAAAATAAAATTAAAACTTAAAATATATCATACTTTTTCATAATTTAGTTTTATACATTTAAAAAGAATTTGAGTAGGGAGTAATATGGAATGACGTATTTATAATTTTGGCTGATACAAAATATTAATTTTATATTAAAAGGTCTTATACTATTTTAAAAAACATGTTTTTAAATATGAAAAAATTTTGCAAGGAAAGTAGTATGTAATGACGTGTATATAATTTTAGGCGATACAAAATATAAATTTTTTATTAAAAGGTCTTATCCTAATTTATAAATTGTGTTTTTAAATATGAAAAAAATTTGCGTGGGGAGTAGTGTGTAATGACGAGTATATGATTAAGGTAGATGCAAAAAATTTACTTTATATTTAAAATGTTTATTTAAATTTATTTTTTTGGTTTTTAAAATTGAAAAAATTTTACGTGGGGAGTAGTACGTAATGGCGTGTTTTTGATTTTGGATGATACAAAATATTAATTTTATATTTAAAATATTTTATATTAAATTATTATTTAGGTTTTTAAATTTGAGAAAAAATTGCGTAGGGAATAGTATGTAATGACGTGTATATGGCTTGGGTAGATGCAAAATTTTACTTTATACTTATATTTTATTTTAATATATGAATTTTTAAACATGAAAAAATTTTTCGTAGGGAGTAGTATGTAATGACTTGTATATGATTGGGTAGATGCAAAAAATTTACTTTATATTTAAAATGTTTATATTAATTTATAATTTAGGTTTTTAAATTTAAAAAGAATTTACGTAGGGAGTTGTATGGAATGACGTATTTATGATTTTGGATTATACAAAATATTAATTTTATATTTAAAATGTTTATATTAATTTATAATTTAGGTTTTTAAATTTAAAAAGAATTTGAGTAGGGAGTAGTGTATAATGACGTGATTATGATTTAGGTTGATACAAAAAATTTACTTAAAGTTTACGATATTCTTTATTAAATGAAAAAATTAGGGAGGAAGTGAAATATTAAGACTAAGGATCATGAAATAAATAAAAATTTGCGTGGGAAGTAGTACGTAATAGCATGTTTATGATTTTGGATAATAAAAAATATTAATTTTATATTAAATTATTATTTAGGTATATACATTTGAAAAAAATTTGTGTAGGGAGTAGTATGTAATGACGTGTATATAACTTGGGTAGATGCAAAAAATTTACTATATACTTATATTTTATTTTAATATATGAGTTTTAAATATGAAAAAATGATGCGTGGAGAGTAGTATGTAATGACGTGTATATAATTTTAGGTGATACAAAATATTAATTTTTTATTTAAAATGTTTATATTAATTTATAATTTAGGTTTTTAAATTTAAAAAGAATTTACGTAGGGAGTTGTATGGAATGACGTATTTATGATTTTGGGTGATACAAAAAATTAATTTTATATAAAATATAATTTAGGTATTTACATTTGAAAAAAATTTGCGTAGAGAGTAGTATGTAATGACGTGTATATGATTAAGAGAGATGCAAAAAATTTACTTTATATTTAAAATGTTTATTTAAATTTATTATTTTGATTTTTAAAATTGAAAAAAATTTGAGTGAAGTGTGAAGTACTTAATAGCATGTTTATGATTTTGGATTATACAAAATATTAATTTTATACTTAAAATATATTATACTATTTTAAAATTTAAGTTATTAAATATGAAAAAATATTGCATGCGGAGTGGTACGTAATGACGTGTATATGATTTGGATAGGTACAAAAAATTTACTTTATATTTAAAATGTTTATTTTAATTTATTATTTAGGTTTTTAAATTTGAAAATATTTTAAATAGGGAGTTGTATGTAAAAACGTGTTTATGATTTAGGTTGTTACAAAAATTTTACTTTATATTTAAAATATTTTATACTATTTTAAAATTTAGGTTTATAAATTAAAAAAGAATTTGCGTAAAGAGTAGTATGTAATGACTTGTTTATAATTTTAGGTGATACAAAATATTAATTTTATGTTAAAAATGTTTTATACTATTTTAACAAATGAGTTTATAAATATAAAAAAATATTGCAAGGAAAGTATCATGTAATGACGTGTATATGATTTTGGTTGATACAAAAAAAAAATACAATTAATTTAAAATATTTTAAAATTTAGGTTTATAAATTAAAAAAGAATTAGCGTAGGGAGTAGTATGGAATGACGTATTTTTGATTTTGGGTCATACAAAAAATTAATTTTATATTTAAAATATATTATACTATTTTAAAATTTAAGTTATTAAATATGAAAAAATATTGCAATCAAAGTGGTACGTAGTGACGTGTATATGATTTGGGTAGATGCAAAAAATTTACTTTATATTTAAAATGTTTATATAAATTTATTATTTAGGTTTTTAAATTTGAATAAAATTTGAGTGAAGTGTAGTACTTAATGGCATGTTTATGATTTTGGATGATACAAAATATTAATTTTTTATTTAAAATGTTTAAATTAATTTATAATTTATGTTTTTAAATTTAAAAAAAATTTGTGTAGGGAGTAGTATGTAATAAGGTGTTTACGATTTGGGTTAATACAACGAATTTATTATATATTTATTTATTATTTAGGATTTTAAATGTTAAAATAATGTGTGGAGTAGTGTATAAATAGGTGTTTATGGTTTGCGTGGTTACAATATAAAAATTACATTTAAAATGTTTTCCATTATTTTAATATTTAAATCTTTAATATTTTGAAAAAAAACTTTGCGAGGGGATTACTTTATATTTAAAATATTCTCTATTAAATGGCAAATTTATGTAGGGTTCGAAGTATTAATAGACACTAAAATGTCTATAATATAGTAAATAATTACTTACATTTACTGTCTGGAGTCTTGAGTCTTCTAGAATCGTCATGCTACTCTGGTGAATTGGCTAACAATAAGAAAAAAAATAAACTACACACATATATAAATAAATTCGTTCCGGCATACTGAGAAGGCGAAACTGTAACTACTTGAGTTGTACGATACATTTAAAACGAGTCTCATGGACTCCGGAAATATTTATGAATAATACATAACTATAACACGTGTGCCTGACTAGTCACGATTGTGTACCTGTGTTTTTATATATTTTTCACAGGCACACACACTCACACTATGGTCATATAATGTGACTAAATACTAATATTAACCTAAGACTACAGACGACCATTTCGTCATTGTTCAAAATAAAATACAATAATTTTTAATCATGTTCTTCCTCAGTTAGTTTCGATCTGTAATGACACAACGTGGAAAATTTCAATATTCTGGACCGTCCACTTCAACATACTCAATACAACAGCATATCAATTATCAATGTATTGCACTAACACCACGGACATTCAAATTACCATAGATGCTTCTGAAAAGATAAAAATCAAAATATATTGTTGATATGAAATTCATCAGCTGATTATTATTATACTAATAGTAAATTATGTAAAAGTACCCAATTTAATTATTTTAATATCATCAGTTATAATAAGTTCAAATAAGCTTAATGCTACGTTAAAATAAATATTAAATAAAAGTCGTTTTATACTTTTATTCATATTATCTACTATAATAGTGGCCATCTATTATAGTCTATATCACTTAAGATTTTAAAAACATTCACCGGAACAAATTATAACTAATAAGGTATTTTAATATCTTTCATACGTTTAATTTATACTATTTATTAAAATCTATTACAATTAAGTTTCTTACAATATGCAAGTTATAATATTAGATAAATATTACTAAATAGTTAGTAGGCATAATTTACTTATTTATATATTATCGGTATGCAATTAAAAGTAAAAAGGTATTATAATATCTTTCATATCATTTTTTTACACTATTCATTAGAGTCTATATCTTTAAAGTTTTTAACACCATGCACTTTATCAATTGGTTCAAATATTACTGACTATTTTCTTTTTATTGTGAGTTTAAGTTATGTAAATATTTTTTGTATCATATTAAAAATAAACATTTTTTTAATATTATTCATATATTCTAATAATAAATACTACATTTATCAAACATTATATCACAGTTCATTTTTTCTTTTCATTTTTCATGCTCTAAACTCATTGTACATATTACTATTTAAATATATACCTTTAAAATCGTAAATTAATACCTCATACTTATATCTACTAACTCATGATCCCATTTACCATCGAATGCTGATATTTACTGTTTAAGCCTTTTAATTACATCTTTAAATATACCTTTCACTATATTAACTGCAAATAGATACAAATATTTGTATACCTGTGTATATCTCTATATTATAAGTAATCTGAATAGTACCATAAAGTTAATATAGCAAGGTCAATTACATATCCCACTATTGCAAATGCTATCGCTATATCTCAAATGCATAAGAGACAGCAATTATACTAAATAAAAGAAAATTTAACAAAAGACTTGGGATACACATTTTTGTAAGCAGAGATATCAAATACAACCTGAATAGTACTGAAACCAAGGTGAAATGGCAAGGTCCAATACATATCCCACCGTTGCATCCGCCACCACTGTTACACTAAATGGCTGGGAAACAGCAAACAAAGAAAGAAAACGAAAAGAACTAAATCAATCAAACAAACAATCTAAATCAGTATCAAAGATTTAGAACGTTTAACACAAGACTTGGGATACACATTTTTGTAAGCAAAGATATCATAAAGTATCTGAATACTACTGAAAGCAAATTGAAATTGCGTTAAAAATTTCCCTACTGTTGATATCTCTCAAACTTATTTATTTCATATTCTATATGTCCTAGTAACCTTATTCTTTTATACTTCATCCTATTGTTCATGTTCTTCCTCTGATTACTATACTTTTACACTACCGATCCTAAACACTTTATCCTATCAGTCTCACACATTAGATCATCACTCATCTTTATTTTATTCCTCGCTCTAATAGTATGTTCATCTGTTTATTTGAAGTTATACCAAATATGCTCAGTTTTACTCCAGGTACCCCTGAATCGCTGCTCTCCTCTGTTCAAGTCTCTCATTCACTACTTTCATAGTATCTACTGCTACCACTCGTCCTCTATGTTTTATATAATATATTGCTCGTTATATTATTATTTATATGTTACATATTTAATGTGATAAAAGCAAAAATTGTATTAAAGTATAGCCTTATAAAAAATGTAATTACATAAATGAATGTATACTAAGTAAGGACATCTATTTTACATGAAGGTACAAATAATAATTTACATAAACAATGTATGCACAAGAAAGTATCAATACCTATAGTACATTATTACATATTTCGTTTATTTATAGTGCTGTTATAGTGTCATACTCCAAACTCTAATTACAATAATTTCTACAAAATAATATTAGAAATAATAAAAAAAATATCTTATCTGTAATTGATCCGACGCAATTCCTTTTGTAATTTTGTTCTTATTGTCCTACAACAAAATGATGGTCGTTTTATGAAATCCTCTTGAATGCTGTGAACTCCAATGTGTTTTTTTGTCGCATAAGTACTCATAGAAAGACTGTAAAAATTAAAATATGACAATATCATGAACAATATATATATATATATATATATTTCATAAATAATTTGTGGTCCCTGTTTATCCGTGGAACACGAAAACACCACAACGAACGTCCAATTTTTGGATCTCTCGCCACTATGAGCCGAGACCCAGTCGGAGCCAGAGCATCATGTGTTTAAATTATGGGATATAAAGGCAAAATAATAATAAAAAGAAAATACGATTCAGAAAATTTATATACTATGTTATATTGTATACAAGATTTAACCAAAGATCTTTCAAAGCCCGAAATCATAAATAACCATGTATAAATGAAGTAAAAAAAAACAAAATCAATTAATTATTATTAATATTTATCACCCTATTATTACTAATAGTACAAATCATTAAATAGATATAATATCTTATACATACATATATATATATTTTTAAAATTAATAATTTCAACGGACGTAATATATACAACATATTTATAAATTTGGCCGGCCACATCACATAAAACTAAATCCTAATTAACATAATGATCATTATATTACACCTCTTTTTTATTTTTCAACGTCACTTTCTCCCCCGACGTGGGTGCTTAGTCCATCTTACAATATTTCACGACACCTATTACATTAATAATATGTAAACAAAAACAATTATTCCGATATATAATGCTGAATAAATGAACAATAAATATAATATAATATGATGCTGTATCGGATCTCACTGTCGCACGGTGCTTAGGGAGCGAGAGAGATTCAGATTTACTTTTAGAATAGACTATTCTATAATCAATGGTTTTACCTAATTTAATTAAAAGGTCGATAATGATGCGAACCTAAAAAATCAAGCGCATTAGGATTTGATTAGCTTTTTCCAAATATCCAAAAATAAAAGTCCCTATCGAAAATACAAATAAATAATACGTAACATAATAATATTAATTATAAATGTATAACACTGAGTGTTGGTTGTAATATCTAATGCTACTATTACTTTAGCCATAGAATCAGCTCTCTGTATATAACAAACTAAAGCGCATTTGTTGTATATGAACTTTTAAGTGACACTTAAAAAAAAAAATTCGAGAATGAATCGTTTTAATATCAAGAAATCGTATTTACTATTATAGAAACGATAGCTATTTGCTACAGTATAGCATGCATATTATGTTTCTCAGAAATAACGGGTCGTCCCCAAAATAGAATTAACATACAGCAATATTAAATTATAAAATTATCATTCTTGTGTTTAGGTGTTATACATGGACGTAACTGGGAGAGGGGCTTGGGTTGGCGTAGCCTAAATCCCTTCATACTAAAATTTTCGTCTATGAGTATGTATTATGAATACACGGTTCTTGAATTGGGAAAATTAAAGAAGAGGGAATAAGGACTTTAATAAAAGAATTCATAAAAAGTAGCATCCCTTACAATGATTGAATTGGATATGTGTGAAAACTGATTACTGGATAGGTTAGATTCTTCAATATGGGATAAGTAAATTTTAATTTGTTTTACGTGAAATTAATGTAGATACTATCAAAACTAATTTTTACTAGTTATTTATAAATAATAATTATGTTTGTATATAACAAGTTTGGCCATTTTTAATGAAATTACGTACCCATCTATAAATTGCTATAAATTAATGCATAGTAGTAGCAATCCCGATTTTTTCAAAACATTCAAAACTATGAAGTCATGATTTAAACAAAACCATTTTATCAAAATTTAGACCTGATTGTACAACAAATCAGACACACACCCCTTGTGTTTTAATTCTAATATACTAATGTGTATCTATATGATTATAATAAAATTATCTTTACGTTTTTCTTTTATTAAATACAAAAGTACGTATCGTCTATGATTTATACCTTACATTAGATTTTGAAAACATTTATTTCTTTATTACATTAAATGATTTTGTTAACGTAAATGTTTATATATTACGGTATTATATATATATATATATATATATACGAATATTATATTACGGTTAATATATACAAATATTTGTAATATAATTAAAATATCTACCTGCATTTCATCCATTTAAATACGTGGCCAAAGCTTAAAACTTTTGTATCCATAACTTTATATGCCATTTTACATTTACAGCGGTTTTGCATTAGGTTTTAGATCATCTCCATTGATTTAATGGTCTTAAACATTATCTAAATATTTATTGCATCTGGGGGCATCTGTCACTATATAATGTTTTAAGACACGTTTAGTTTAATTTTACATAGGTTATTTAAATATGTTTATTTAAACTGGCATACACGCCGTGTGCTAAACATCTAATATTAATATAATTATTTTTACACAAACATACCTACTTATTATAAATTCACCTATGTAATTGTTATAGTAAATATGCTTAAGGAAACAATTAATAAATTATGCGAAAAGATAATTGAAAAAAATAAAATTCACGAGTAATTTCTTAAATGCATTTAAAAATTTAATGAAAATTTAAAAGTGGTAATCAATGCTGAAAGACATTTTTAAACAATACGAATATCCAATATCGGGAAGCCGAATAAGTCCGAAAATTTATCGTGTGTGTTGAATTTTTTCCAAATAAAAATTTAACAGGGAATTAATTTGTATTTCTCTTTTGAACAAATATGTTAGTGGCCAGGGAAGTGCTAATAACAGCATCATAAAAATCCCTGTTTTCTGTTACACCTTGTGCAGTCAGTCGTGTGCGTCACTGATGGCCAACATCGCGGAGAAGAAATCCGTCTGATGATCGTCAGAGCAATGGCGTCCCGTAATGGTTGACAAATTTTTTGAAACTAATTGACTAAAAGATAGGAATCCTATGACTCTTGTGTAACCTAACCTAACCTATTAAGTATAAGACGGGTTAATCAAATTGTATGATAGTTTACTTTCGGCTTTAAGCTCTTGTTCATTTAAAATGCAACTAAACAACATGAATGGAATGTAATTATATTGAAAACTATATTTTTTACATGGTTTATGATTATTATATTCATCGAAAACTAATTATGATGTCAGGACTTTTATGATTCTCGTATATTACGTATGAGAAGGGTAATCAAAAATAATAGTTTTTTATTAGCATATTGCTTTAATTGTTTTTGTTTTCATTTAATCGACTGGAAATTGATAAATCATTTTATAAATTAAATTTTATAGGCGATATATAAAATATATTTTGAGTAGGTAACCTAAAAACCATTTAGCCAAAAACACAGTGAACGGTAAACAATGTCTCTTACGATAACGATTAATGATTAACGTGATAAAATTAAATTGAATGTCTATCCCTCTATGGGTATAGACGTCACTGTATAATGTGTAATGTACTCTGTACTTAAATTGATATTAGATAATATCTTTATGATTATCACGGTATATTATTCTGTTACAGTTTCAGTATTAGTTATTTATTTTATTATATCAATTCGTTAGTCGTTGTATTTTATAAAATTAAAAATGAGTAACATGAATAAAGGAAAAAGAAAACGTGTAAAAATGGAGTGTATGGAATGTGGTAGTCAGTTTAACGAGAATTTAAAAAAAAAAAGTACGAAGAAAAATCACATTGCGGAAAACGGGTAAATGTAACACATATTGGCGCATTAAAATATCTTTTTAACACCACAACTGCAAATTAATAAAGTATACGTAATGGTTCTAAGGTGATATACCTAATACACACATTTGTACATTACACACTTTATAATTTGGTAATTGATAATAAATTATTGGTTTTAGATGGAAATTATGTACTGAATATTATGAAAGACTCATATAAAGAACGTTCAGTTACCGATAAAATTATACCTTTTTATCCTTAAGTAAGTTCAAATAACTAAATTTATAAATTTTAAAGTA